>CALNHX010001061.1:0-255515 GCA_940337035.1 Agriotes lineatus
CTGGAAGATTATTGTCAGCCGCACGACCACTTCCGTTAGATGCCCATATGCTAAGCATAAAAATGTTTTTTGCATTTTTCATTTGTTATATGTTTATGTTTATTTCCGATCAGGTCTATACATTTACTGCATTTATTGTAATTTTATGACTTGCATTTTACATTAGTAGACATTGATGAGCTATGTTCAATAAAAAATACCAGTTTAGCAAGAATACTTAATTATTACGCAGAGTTTCACAATAAATAAAAACGGCGTTCGTCGCCAAGTACTAATACATAGTTCTTCAATACTCAACACAACAATTCGCAAAAATTCAATATTTTCTAAATTAAAACTGCAAATTACTTTGGATGATTATTTTCCCCCGCTCGACCACTGGTGTTACAGATGCAGGCGCGACAACTGGAGGGTTAAACGGAAAAATAAAAGAAAGATATTCGACTCAGTTCATCACCTTTTATTAGCCTGTAAAATTTACCAATTTTTTTTCAGAGATGCTAACATTTGCCAGTCCATATGCGAAATATTTAAATTTCTGGATATCGGGATCTGTTTTTGTCTGTGAGGAGGTGGAAAATGCATTTACGTTCGATGATTCGTTCTACCATCAGACTTCTGCACAAGCCGTCACAGTCTTTAACTTCAATCATTAAACGCTGTTTCTAGCGGGTACAAATTTTCCGATAGGTAACCTAGGTTCTTCTAAACTACATTGTGTCCCATTCCAGGTTTGGTTGCAATAAATTGCGTCCACCGTCACACGTCTGTCTTCCTTAACGATTTCATCAACTCTTTCCTTGTTAGGTTCAGTTCAATTCGAGAGCGACTTTACCCATTGTCTAACACTAGTAACACCCATGCATACATTCCATACAGACACTGAAGTATGTGGTAAATATTAGCAGCGGGAATCTCCTCTTTAACAAGAAATTTAGTGAAGCACAATGACCAAAAAACACCGCTGTCGACCATTTTGTAGGATTTGGCTATGATCACGTGATGATACGTGATGACGATACTGAATCGTTAAACGTTTTAGAGACTGCACTTAAATCCCGAGCAATGCTTCCCGGGTTGCAAAGCAGTTCCTGAAACCAAACTATCATTTTTCGTTCATAATTATTGTACTGTAAAATAAAAAAAAAGATGTTGGACATTGTAGGACAAAGAAAAAAGCTTGTAGAAACAATTGATCAACATCATCTGTAACTGAATGACAGACTTTATAATCTTTCTTCTTCTTCGAATATATATATCCATTAACTATTTGTACTTTCTTAGCTGTTGCTCGAAAGAGCTTTATCATAACAGTAAACAAGACTCAAATTCTCCAAATTCCGCAAAAATCTGCTGCTTAACTTACATTCTACTGCAGTTTTAACTTCAACTAGGGATGCTATCACAAACCAAGATTTTATTAATTTTACAACTCATACGTGTGGAGCGACTAATCGGATCGCGGCTTAGCACAAAATTCTTTCTATTTGCAGCTCCACAAGTTTATCTCTACATCCCACGATAAATAGCTGAAAACCGGTGAGCAAAAACAGAGGCTTCCGAGTGATTTATAAACAATGCGTCCGACATGACAGTGCAGTCTCAGTAATGCCTGTAAATCTAAAAACTTGCAGTGTAAGAACTTACTAAATTTTCTCTTGAGAAACAATCTGGAGCATTCCGAAAGCTCGTTTGTCGCGGATCCGCTTCCTGCAAAAAGTAATATTCTAAAGACGTAGAGCTTCTGTAATTATCGCCGCAAATTGGCTTTTTTAATTCGCTTTGTCCAGCCCTGAGAAGTTTGGCGGTTACCTTAATATGACTTTTTCAATTTCTGTAACCATGTTTATTTTTAATTTATTTATATGTCGTAGTAGTATTTGCGAGCCAAATACTCTTCTAGGAGATTCATTTAAAATTATCTAATAAACAGTAGTTCAGAATAGTTTCACATCTTCTTGTTTTATAATTATTGATTCTTACGATTTCTATATCTCTGGTTTTTGTGGGTTGAAGACGGACCATTACCATTTAGGACAACCAACCGCATTTGTTTAACATGGCTATTAGTCCAGTCATTAGTGACATAATAATAGTGTTTTCGTGCAAAAGGTCGCGGAATTTTAAAACTTGGCAGAAGTGCAGATTTGGAGGTCCTTAACATGCACATAAGTTTGCGACTTCATGCAACCGCCGCTAGCGCAACCATCTTGAAAAAATGGCGGCCAAAATCAGTTTTTGGCATACAACTTGGTTTCTGTAGGTTTTAGAAAAAAATTGTCCGATAAAAAGTTGAAGACGATCAAATTTGCTACAAAATCTCTTTGAAATATTTTTTTGACAGACCAATATTTTCCGAGTTACAGGGCCGAACATTAGGGAAAACTTTTTAAAATATGGTAAAAGAGACATTTGCATGATACTTTTTACCAATTATCTCCAAACTAGTCTACCTAAAGTGGTCTAGTCTATTATATAACTGTTTATACAGTGATACATGCATTTTGTCTTTTGTTTGAATATGATTGGTGGTACTACTAAAGGTAATTACTTGGTAGAGTAATACCAGAATAATTTATTTATATAAGAATCAACACATGGAAGAGTGGAAGCTTTGTTGATCTAAAAAGTAGGCGGGATCAGCCGAATAAAAGTGGCTGTCCCGGCAATGTCTTCCAGTGAAATGTAGTTATTTGGGTGTTGACAAACTTAAAAAAGATTAAGTATGTTCGCAACTGTGGATGTGCGAAGTCGTCATGTGACCGAGCATTTAGTTAATAACAGTGTTTCTATATATTTTGAACCGTGGGTCAATACTAAAAGCGCCGAAAGATATCGACGCTCCAGAGCACATGTGTCCAGTGATGTAATTTTCGATGAAGCGACGATTCCACCTGTTTCGCAAGAAAAATTCTTGTAGAGCGATACTAACAAAAGAAATTAAATTTCGACATGCCATCATGTTTTACTCGTGTTTTTATTGTGGGAGAAGATATAGATTTGTTGGTTCTTTTAACTGCAAAGACGAGAGATCAGGAAAACATTTTTTGCTGAAACCATCGAGAGGGAAAGTTGTGGAAACGCTGTATTCGACAAGGAGCCTGAAATACAAGGAAGCTGTTGCGAAGAACATTTTGGTTTTACATGCTATCAGTGGTTGTTACACAACCTCTGCCCTTTTGAACCAAGGGAAATTAAAGTTCCTCAGCCTCATGGATACAAACGACTCGTTGCTTGAGACTGTAGCAATCTTCCAAGAACTCGAAGCAAATGTTGGTGCTCTCGCTGCAGCTGGTGAAGCGTTTTTATTGACACTGTATGGCGGATCGTTTGAAAAGGACACATTGGATTCGCTTCGCTACCAGCATTTTACGAAGTCTGTGTCCAAGAACAAATGTAATCTTGCGTCTCTGCCACCTACAAGAGATGTTGCAAAGCAGCATTGTCTGCGAGTGTATGGGCTTGATGCTGTTCGGGCTACGTTAGAAGCAGCCCCCAACGCCATTTTAAAATCAATATCCTGCAAATGTAAGAAAGGCTGTGCAGCAGCGTGTAGTTGTCGAAAAACAGGTTTAAAATGCTCAGTGCTGTGTCTATATTGCAACGGGACAACATGTGAGAACATTCCTGATTTGGTAGTGGATTCCGATCCCAAAGAGCCAAACGAGTCTGATGACGACTTTGATTCGTTGGAGTGGGTGTTGGAGGAGAGGGCAGACAATGAAAATTCTACAGATAGCTTATATAATAAACCAGGCACATCCCATAATACAAAACGATAGAAATCGTGCTTGTAAGTGTGGGGTGTGGATTAGGACTTCTGGGGATACCACGTTAAAAAAAACTAGCCGCTCAACTCTACCTCCTGGGTAGTGTGGACACAAGTTGATAGCCTATGTTTTGATTTCTTTACTGCACTAAACTGCTTTAGGTAGACTAATTTATACATAATTGGTAAAAAGTACCAGATACGAGATTTTGAAAAATTTGCCCTATTATTCGGCCCTGTAACTCGGAAAGTATTAGTCTGACAAAAAAAATATAGAAACGGTTTTGTATCAAATGGTATTCTTTTAAAATGTTCATGGCAATTCTATTTCATAAAACCTACAAGAGCCGAGTTATATGCCAAAAGCTGATTTTGGCCGCCATTTTTTCAAGATGGCGGTGCAAGCGGCGGTCGCTTGAGGTCGCAAACTTAGGTGCATGTTAAGGACCTCCAAGTCTGCACTTCTGCCAAGTTTCAAAACTCCGCGACCTTTTGCAACCACAAAAGTGTCTAATGACTGGACTATATATCAAATGAGTCATATTCATTCTATAGTTTCGACAATTTGGGGGCATGCATTTTCTGTGTTTATGTTGTTTGTTAGTTTGCGATTTGGGGTGAATTTCCACCAATTATTCTAGGATATTCTTAGTATTTTTTGTATAGATACCAAAAATTTTTTTAATGATATTTTCAGTGTTTTCATTTTTTACTACTTAAATCAGTTAATCTCTCTTTAGTTCATATCAGGTTGGTTACCTTTCGTAAACACTCTCAATAACTGTGTCGTAAACATCTCATCTTATCTTTAATGCCTTCTTAGTAACGTGTCCGTTTCTAACTCCTATATTTTTCTTTACCTGGTTTATGTTATCCTCATTCAACCTTTAACGTACTTCACGTCTTTATTCCAAGATACTATTTTAGGTGCACATGAGGTTTTTTTTTAAATTAGAAGCTCGTAAGATTTTTCTATACCTCAATAGTTGTTGTTCAATTCATGGCGAATCTGTTTCTGCTATAATCTTCTGCAATCGATACCTTATACATCAGTTTCCATTATCGTCTTCACTTCTATCACCATCACACCAGTAATGTTTTTATATACATTTTTGTTTTTTTTGTGGCTCTTCGGCCTATATTTTATGACATCACTTGTTAAGTTTAGTCGTGTTTGCAATGTCTATATACACGTACTTCTTATATATCTCTTTCAGCCGTTAGTCAGCCACTCCTGAATGTAAGCCTCTCGAATTTCTCTCCATTTGCTTTTGTCTTGCGTTATCTGCAACCACTTGCTGCCTGCTGATTGCTTCACGTCGTCGATCGTCGATCGATCTCCGTTGTGGTCTTCCCACGCTTCTCTTCGTTTCCCTCGGCCTCCACTGCGCGATTTTTAGTGTCTATCGATCGCTATTTTGTCGTGTTACGTGACCGACCCAACGCCACTTCAGGACTTCAGTGCTGCCACTCGTTTGATTATGTCCGACTCCTTCGTTCTTCTCCTGATCTCTTCATTTCTTATCTTGTCTGGCAAGCAGACACCAAGTATCATTCTCTCCATTGGGTTTTGCGATGTTTTTTGTTATAGCCGTCGGTCGTCCCTAAACCATAAGTGGCTACTGGTAGAACACACGTATCGTACACTTTACGTTTTAAGTTTATGGGACTTTTACAGTTTTTTAAAATGTATCCCATCTTTCCGAAAGCCGCCCATGTGAGTCCTATTCTTCGTGTTATTTCATTGGTTTGGTTCTCTTTGTTTATCTTGATAAGGTGACCCAGATAAATGTATTCGGAGATATTCTCAGTTTGGTGATTTTCTATGAAAATTCTTATATCGGCCTGATTCATAATTTTTGTCTTTTTTCGTTTATTTTTAAACCGATTTCTTTGGACGCTCGATCAAGTTCTTGAAACATTTGTTCCAGCTCGTTTACGTCACTAGATATTAAGACCAAGTCATCAGCAAATCTGAAATGACTTAGGTATGAACCATCAATTCTTATATCCTTATTTTCCCAGGACAGCCTTTTGAACACATTTTCCAAAGCCAAGGTAAACAGTTTCGGAGATATGGTATTACCTTGTCTGGCGCCTCTTTCTATAGGAATTTGATTCCTTTTTGTACTCTTGTGAATTTTAATTTGGAAAGATGCATTTTCGTAAATGTTTTTTTTAAATATTTGAGTACTTTGAATCTATCCTGGCCTGATCCATGGCTCCTAAGAATGCCCACGTCTCAACAGAATCGAACGCCTTGTGAAAGTCTATAAAGGCTAAATGAATTGGTATATTATCTTACTCATTTTCTTTTTCTATTAGCGACCGTAATGCTTGTATGTGGTCCATTGTGTCACAGCCCTTCCGAAAGCCGGCCTGCTCCACGGGCTGATAAAAGTCAAGTTTCTCCGTCAAGCGATTTGATACTAATTTTGTAAGCAGTTTATATAGGTGTGATAACGAGCTGATGGGCCGGTAGTTTTCTATATCTTTTTCTACAGCTTTGCCTCCCATTTTCAACATTTCTGATGTAATGTGGTCTTCTTCGGGGCACTTTTTTGATTTGTTTCAATGTTCCTTTTATCTCTTCAATTGTAATCTCCGGAATATCTTCAGACCCTACAATTAGATGTTTATATGCCCATCTTTTTTTATATTTTTGATTCCGCTTCCGGTTCTGGAGCTATCGATGTATATAAGTTTGCGTTATCTTGAGGATCTCTTCTTTATCGGACACAATAGTTCCTAGTGGTTTTTCATTTTTATTATGTGTGTTTTCCCGCTACTAGTTTAGATCTCAACACTTTCATATTGCAGTTGTCCTCAATAGTATCTTGTATCACTTTAGAATTGTAGGCTCTTATACCCTTACGAATTTCGTTCTTGATGTTCTTATTTAGGTCTTTGTAATGCGGTTGCAGTTGCTTCTGTCCATCTTCTGTTCTCTAGTAGTTCGACCGTGCTCGGGTTTAATTTTGTATTTCTAGCTGTCTTTCTCATGCAGATTTTCCTTGTTGCTATATGAATGCTACACTTCATTTTTTCTGTAAGTTCGTTTAAGTTTAGGTTGATCAAGGATTCTGTAGGTTCCAATATTAGCTTCAATTCGTTTTGATAATTTTATTATTTTATTTTTGACTCTTCGCCTGCCGGAAATCGGGGCATCCGGATCATTTTGTTTCTCTCTAGTCTAGTATTTACTATGATGTCTGCCTTGAATAACCTATGGTCCTTCTCTGTATTGAATCTGTTTAAGACGGATCCATCTTTATAAATCTGTTTGTTGTTTGAGATTACGTAGTCAATTTCGCTTTTCACCGTATAGTCTGGGCTTCTCCAAGTCCACCTTCGTTGATCGGATTTCTCAAAGAATGTATTTAAGCAATACAGGTTCTCCTTTCGGAGAAATTTCAACAACATTTCTCCTCGATTACTTA
This sequence comes from Agriotes lineatus, assembly GCA_940337035.1. Classification (NCBI taxonomy): domain Eukaryota; kingdom Metazoa; phylum Arthropoda; class Insecta; order Coleoptera; family Elateridae; genus Agriotes; species Agriotes lineatus. The sequence continues at coordinate 7,210 of CALNHX010001061.1, forward strand.
TTTCTCCTAGACCAAAATTTCCTGTGTGTTCTGTGTCGCCATCTTTTTTCCTTCCAATTTTAGTGTTAAAATCCTCGGTGACCACAGTATAATAGGCTTTCTCTAATTTCCTTGCATTTGATATGTCTTCATAGAATTGGTCTGCTTCCTCATCTTCTGCTAAGCTTATTGGTGCATACACATGGATTATTTTTAAGGTATATCGATTTAATATCTTGAACATAATGTATCTTACGCGATTTGAGACTGCGTGGTATTTTGTTACTAGATGTTTAATTTCGTTGTTGATTATAAAAAACACTTCTCCAGTGTGGTGGATTATATCGGAGTTTTGTTGGTATAAAATATGCCCGGATCTTAGCAGGATATTTTTCTCTCCAGGGAGACGTGTTTCGCAAAGTCCGACAACGTCCCATTTAATGTGTTTCAGTTCCTGTTCAAGTTCCTCCAAATTTTCCTCTGATCTCATCGTTCTAATGTTGTACTTTGAGATATATTGTAATGGTATTAAGCTCACGACTCGACTCTGCTAGCAGTGCAACATAATGGACCAATTCAATAAGCACAGAGTTGGGGTGTTTTATGTAGCTGCAATGTTAAACTAAACATCTAAACAGTAAATGCATTGATAAAGAGATGCGAGAAATAATAAAGTCGTTGAGTAAAGAACGCAAAAAGCAGAGCTCGTTTTCACAGCGGTCGAAGTTGACTTTTAAATAAATAAAAATAATAGGTTTGTGCATAATAGAAAGCCGAACCAAAAGAAATTAATAGACACAAAAAGGTTTGCTATGTGCAGGTTAAAAGAAGCGTAGTTTTTTTATTAAATGTCAATAAAAGTGAAATTGGTGAGGAATCTAAAAGGTAAAGGAAGATCAAATAACAGGACATTGCAAAAGAGCAATTTGAGAAGCAGGCAGCAGGACATGAACAAAGCAGATGAGAAGTGGTGAACTCGAATAAATCAGTGCATTTAAGATTACAATTAGTGCAATAGCAGAGCGGTGGTTAAAATTAAAGGTGTGTGTGCTCAGCGCTACCGAAATAATTTTAGATGTAAGAAAAGACAATAACTTAGATAATAAGAAAAATGTAAAATAGAATTATGTAATCATATTTATTTCCATTTTGTACTTCAAGTTGTGCTGTGATCGCAATCACTCTAGATTCGATTTCATTAAATCGAGATTGCAACCAAAACCATAGTTGAATTTTAGACAATTATTGTATAACATAGATGTTACATGTTCGAAGTACAAAGTTAATCTATCCTTAAATAACTAATGCATTCACACAATCGACATACATTTCACAATCGTTACCAGTCAACACATTTCTCACATTCCGCGGAAACACAGCTTTTCAAACAACTCATTACGCAACCTATTACTAAGCAATTATAATATTAATATTCTATATACAGTGTGATTAATAATATTTATGCTAGTCACACTACACAGTTATCAAACATAATTTCCGTTAATATTGTCTCATAACAACCAGATTCGTTTTTGTTTAATAACAGGAAGAGAACCATTGAAAATTAATTACTTGACTGTTTGTTGAAATTTGTGCTTCATATTTTTATACAATTTTAATAATAAACGTGTTTTCTAAGCTATAAAATGTATACCAGCTTATTGCCCAAGTGCCAGTGTACAAGTGGGTGTATTTTCAACAAGTTCCAGCGGATCATCAACCAGTGGCGGAGAGTAGAAAATATTAGCGTGATTATTTATTGCTATGTGCTCTTTTAGCTAGCGAAATAGTTTCTTGTAATTGTTGAGCTCTACAATCGTAACCAAACTGGCAAGAATGAGAGTTGGAAAGGTTAATAATTAAAACAAAGCTTTTTCGTATCGATACTCATTTAATTTTAATAAAGTGCTTCCATGAATCCGCGAAACAAAATTGATCTTATGTGTTATACTTTTTGAACTCTGAGTTGCTCATGCGCATAATAGAAGTCTCATCAAGTTTCTTGCTTGTGAAAAGTTTGCGCTGTGTGCCCATAATAAATCATTTATTCCTACCTAATGTAGGTATCAAAATAAATTCTGAGATATAAAGGATATCTGTTATTTAACAATTCAAATAATTAATTTTAAATTTTTAATTACGTGCACCATAGAAGCAATATATCACGGCAATATATTGTGATGGTTGCATATCAAAACATACAGTTTGTTTGTGAAAATTAATCCCTAGGTATAACATTATGTATAAAATGATAAAAATATCCAATTATAAAGATACAAAGATGACTTTAAGTATAAGAAAGAACATTATAATTATTCAAAAATGTATTTAGTAAATTAGAATTCAAATCCATTCGAACAATTCAAATTAAGAAACAGAAGTGTTCTAACATATGTCGAATAATTATTTGAAGAAGTCGTTCAATATGTCAGGTATCAATAAATGTTCTAGTATATTATCTAGGAGTGTTAAATTTTAAAAAAATGCATGACATACAGTGTGTTTCACTTTACATGGAAGCACCCCTGTATTTTCTTTGTTTTTGTATAAATCGATTTGAATTTTTTACCAGTTATACAACTCACCAAGAGGCATCTATTCATGTCCTTGAGCGCAAATGACGTTTTTAGCCTTGCCTACTACGATCAAGAACGTGAGTCGTATTGTTAATATTTTGCATCGCGTTAGAGTTACAGCAAAAAGTTATTAAGAAAAGTTGTTTAGAATCAAAAGAATACCCCAAATACCGATTTTCGTTTAATAATTAGAATTTTTAATTTTTATCCATAAATTTGTCAAAATCCCAATTTTCAACTTTTAATTTGGTATTAAATGGTGCCATGGAGAAACAACATTTTTATTATTGTTGCAAACGTCATTAGGTCTTAATAATGGCTGAATTACGTTTAACTGTAGCTGAGAAAGTAGAAATAATTGGAATTAATGGTGAAAATGCAAGATCCAATAGAGAAGTAGCTAGAATATTTAATGGAAGGCATCCAGGGCCTGCACCTATTTGTCCTGGCACTTAGTTTCTGAAGATGCAAGCAGCGGAAAATTTTCGATAGTGCAATAGTTACATTTAATGCCATATCTCAGGAGGATTAGCTTCATAAACCGCCAAAATCATTTCCTCCGAGGGATGCTCTCGAACTATTCTTCTTGGTCTGGGCTTAACAACATTTCCTGTTAAATTAAAAAGTTGATTAATTTTTGAAACAGTTCCTGGATAAATAGGTGCACGCCCTGGATGCCTTCCATTAAATATTCTAGCTACTTCTCTATTGGATCTTGCATTTTCACCATTAATTCCAATTATTTCTACTTTCTCAGCTACAGTTAAACGTAATTCAGCCATTATTAAGACCTAATGACGTTTGCAACAATAATAAAAATGTTGTTTCTCTATGGCACCATTTAATACCAAATTAAAAGTTGAAAATTGGGACTTAGACAAATTTATGGATAAAAATTAAAAATTCGAATTATTAAACGAAAATCGGTATTTGGGGTATTCTTTTGATTCTAAACAACTTTTTTTAATAACGTTTTGCTGTAACTCTAACGCGATGCAAAATATTGACAATACGACCCATGTTCTTGATCGTAGTAGGCCAGGCTAAAAACGTCATTTTCGCTCAAGGACATGAGTAGATGCCTCTTGGTGAGTTGTACAACTGGTAAATCGATTCATACAAAAACAAAGAAAATACAGGGGTGCTTCCATGTAAAGTGAAACACACTGTATATTACCATGGAAGAGGTTATGAAAATAAAAACGATTTTTGTATTCTAAAATGTAAAACATATTTTGTGAAAAGCTAAAATTTGAAAGTAAAACCCTTTTAAAAAATGATTTTCATTAATCTGGTTGGTGTATAAAAGGATATACATGGTGCTAAAATAACGAGATAAAAAAAAATGTACAACAAATTTGTTATAATCCAAAAAAATAATGACACACAGGTTTATAGCAATATATAAAATTTTAATACAATATGTAATATTGTAATTCACGAAATGAACTTTTATTATTATTACTACTAGCATATAATGCTGAAAACGGTTGCCTATTTTATATAAAATCTTCATATATTCTCTCATTTTGTAGTTTTTCATAGATAAATATTATCTTTTTTACAAGTGATTTATAAAAGCCTGATTTAACATGAACCAGGAATATAAAGTAAATTAGTACGAAACAGAAAAAGAATTAATACAGGAAACGACCATTATTACAGAAGACGAAATACGGGATAAGCTATAAGAAAATAATAAACAGAGAAGCACCCATAAATGATAAAGTATGGATGAGATCAGCTGATACTATAGATAAACCAACAAAAAATTATTAATTCTAGCCAAATACGAAGAAATGGCAAACAAGAGTCACAATAATAATTTACAACAAAAGGTAATTAAAGAAAATGTGGCAGAATAACGCTTCTACAATTGATGTTAAAAGTTTAAACAAACAGAAACTTGACGGGTACATTTCAATTTCTGAAAAACAGCAAGCGTTTCGAAACAATAGATCAACAGTCAAGACCATATTCATAATGAAACAGAACGAAGTGGGAGCATTAGAATTCAATAAGCCAGCTGTATACATTTATTGTATCACGTGATCTAGGACGACGTTATAGTCGCACCACTAAAATAACACGATATGTTTTTCAAAATACAAAACTTCTTAGTTGAAAATTAGTATTTTTGATAAATATGGTTGTCCTTTTGGTCTGGGTTGCCAAACTTACGTTTGTAATGTAATGTCGTAGACGTTTTACACCATTATAAGCTTAAGAAAATTTAAATACAATAAGTGTTTGGACCATGTTATTGCTGAGATAGAAGAACTTCATCAGGGGAGAATCAAGAGATAACGGTAACTCAATACCATGCTAACCATGCTAGCGGCGAAACTCTTCTACCGATGGAAAGAGGTTGAGTGATGAGTGCAGGGACGAGGTTGAAAAATAACCTGAGACATTAGCGCTTCCCAGGTGGAAGGAAGATGGTAACTTTCGTCTCGATTGAAATTATTGGGGTGTTTGTAAATATCAATGCCTTTATCAAGTCACCGATCGCATAAGGACGTTTCCTCGAAAGCAAAGCATTAAAACACCGTTCAAATCCCCGAGCAAGATCTCACAGATAATTTTTTTTATCCAAGGATAAATTGAATACCATGTCATCAAAAAGCGTCTTTTCTTGAACAGTTACATGTAGCAATTAGTAGTAGTAGCTTTAGATTAATAGTTTAAACCATATACTTTATGAGGCAAAAATATCTGTGTAGCATCTTCTTTCTTCTTTCAGTCACTTTGATTCTTTAGATATAGGTCTCTCATACGTTTTTTCTTCCTGAGTCATCTCAGTGTTTTCATCTGGTGATATGACCACTTTGGTTTTCTGTATGTCTGGTGACATGTCCTACCATAAATGGCAAGGCGCCACCGTAAAATTTAACTCGTAGCTGTATGGATCTACTTCGTTTATGGTCGAAGCAGCGGGATCTGATACAAGGGATACTCATGTGAAATCTTAATTTCTTTTCAACTGAAGATCTAATTGCTTTAGCTGTTCGAATTAACTTATCAACTGTCCAGTCATTGGTTAACCACAACTTTTGAAACTAGCGCGCTCTTTTATTACTTAAGCGAGCTTTCATTCAAAGAACCACTATACTGAAGCAAACACCAAATACGTTAAATCAAGTTAATAACTGCTTGAACACGTTACTGGGAAAAAATCACATCTCGATGAAGCACTTTAAAATCTAGTAAAGTTACTTTAGGCTGAGAAAGTTTGTCTCAAGGGAATTCCAAGAGAGATTGATTTCTGCAAAATCAGTCTTCATTGAGTAGTAGACCCAACTAGCAACTAGCGGTGGCTTAGAAGCGAATAAATTCAGACAAGAGGAATCAGACCCCGCAGACGATTTTCGAAACAACTCGAACAAACAAGTTGAAGTTGGGATCTCGGGTTTATGCCGACTTAAACAGGCCTATGTTTAAATCCTCGAAAAACACGCGTTATGTTAATTAGAAGAAACTAAAACAAGGTGTAATATATATTCGGACGTCAATAAAAATGGATGAATAACTGCGAATACAATATGGCTCACATCAAACATTTTCTCACCGCTTCCAAACGACGGCCCAAAGAAACTTCAACGACTCGGAGCTCTCCGTTCGCGCTCCCGAAAACTTTTTACGTCTGCTTTCCTACAAGCGTAGGGGACAAGTGTTGTTCCTACTCTCCAAAGTAGGCGGTCATCTACCCATTTCTTTGCATTTTCTGTGGCTTCGCTTACTGCCATCTCTATTTATTGCCACGACGCTCTGTCGCTCTTATTGCATGGACGGTGATTCCAAGCACGACGAAGCGCGAGGCGGATATCTGGCACCTGGATTCTAATACAAAGTAATCTGAAACCACACGCAGATTCTTGGTTCTGTAAGCGAGTAAATTTTCTGAATTTAAATCAATTTAAATGTGGCGGAAATAACGAGGGGGGAAAATTAGGAAATACTTTCACTTATAATACCATGAGTAGTCAAAGTTATGTCGAAGCACTCGTCCTAATCCTAAGCGCAATGGACATGAGCAGTAATACCACCGCAAAAATATTCTACTTAACTTTGACTAAGAATTAGTGATGGGCTTATTCGAATCAAAAATAACCGGTTATCCGGTCATTGAAATAACCTGTGTAACTCGATTTTCGTTCCAAGTATTCGGATGAAAAATAACCTCATCCTGTACGTACTACGTGCCGCGTCTCAGCGACCTGCGAGTGATCGAAATTCTGCAAATAATACGTCATTCATAACTCATATAACCTTTTCTACGTATGTACTTGATTGACCCAAGTGAGGCTCGCGGCTGCTTGTTGATGTTATTAAGATATTTGAGACTCCCAGTCGACGAGTTAAATTTATGGGGCCGTTCCTATTAAAGATAACGTTCTGCTGAGTATTGAGATTTGCCGAAGCTGTGTTGGTATTAATTTATAACGGCCTAAATTTTTGCTTCGAAACGCGGTTGATTATGCCTAATAAGGGATAAACAGAAAGCGAAATAAGATTTTCCAATATCGTAAAATATTTATATTTAATTTTTAATAACGGAGCAGTCGGGACAAGAAGTGGATTTCGATGTTGAAAATTTTAAGTGTGCGTCCTTAGAACCGCAGAAGGTTGAACGTAGATTAATTATGGATTCTAAAATATACCGGTACTGCTCCAACTTTGTCTTTTACGACGATACTCTTTTTATCTTGCAGTTTTATTAATTCCTTCTTATTTGTTAGAATATTTTTAAACCTTTTATGTTTTCTTTTAATATCTCTACTTGCAGTGCGTTTGATGTTTCAGTATATCCTATGTTGACAATTTTCTGGCAGTCTTATTGAGTCTGAAATTCTACTGTGTTTCTTTTTTTATTTTTGTGAATTTTCCTATTTTCTCCAATACTGTTTTGTTTCATTTGGCAGTTTATTCTCTCCGTTTTTTCCTTTTCTAGAAAAATAGACAGTATTGAACCTTTCTTATCTCTACTTTCGAATTTCAGCTGTCTTATTCGTGTTTCTGTCGCGTTTATTTTCTTTCTAAGTTTTGCGTTGAAGTCGTCTCTTGTGATTACAGTATTTTATTTTCGTTGAGAGCTTTTGTTACGTCCTCGCATACGATTTGTGCTTCACCCTGTTTAGGTGAGGTGGTTGGAGCGTATTCTTGAATGTATTTTAGAGCTATTATTTTAATAATTTTGAATATGATGCTTTCACGGTTCTTTGAAGCTATTCTTTTGAAGATTTCTACATTCCCAGTACTTAGAATACTGATGATTGATATACGGTCTTAGTTAAATCACTTCGAAATCCATAAGATATGTGATTAACCCTATTAACGTGAATTTTGAGATTCTCTTTGGCCAAGACTGCCATCGTAGTCGACGCCGAACCTTTTCTGGAGTGGCTCGTAAATCGTGTAGGGTTTGGGGGGAGTTATTGCTTAATCTCGGGCAGATTTTAATATGCAACTTTCACACAGCGAAATCAGATCGCAATTTAATAAACCGCCGAACAGGTTGGCCATAAATCAAACGGTTTAAATCGCCCAGCACTTGTTTTAGTCGGCGTACCCCTTCATCATTCATTTTGGTTCATCATATTATTTAAATTAATTTGCCAATTACCGGGCCGGACGCATTTCGGCCTCGGTCGACCGCATCAGGAAGGAATTCGCGGCCGAGTGCAAGTGCAATTAAGAGACGAAACGCAGGCTGCACTCGAAAACAATGAGGCCTGCGAGCGCAATACACTTGTTAAGTGCCTCTGCCCGTTACTGGGCATTAATGGGTGTATGTGCAGCAATAAAATTTAATGCGGCGGGTTAATAAGCGCATTTTTCTTGTGATTAGCAATAGCCGCGAGTTGCAAATGATACGATGATTAAGCCGGTTTGAATTATGCACCGATTCTTGCTGCTGATGAGCGACTCGAACGGTTTAATTTCAGCTTGCAACCAATTTGTAATGTCCACTGATTTGCTCTTTTTGTTTCAGGTATGGCTAAAAGGTCTTTGGTGGAGTGGCGGGTATGTCTAGAATATAAGATAATTGTAAAATGCTGTAGGGTGCTCCCAAAATGTGGCTTAACCACAGATTTTTGGGCCCAAAATAAAACAATTTCACTCAAGTTGTTTACATCCAAAGGCGTTTCTTTAAGCCACTGTTCCGTTTCAATGTTCTTTTTAAACAATATTTTGCTCAACAATACAGTGCTTGGATCGATTTGGATAATATTCGATATAACACTCCATGTTGGTGTAAGTATTCCGTATCGGTGAACTATTTGTGGACTTGGCACAGATAAGACAGTAACCCATAATGACAAGACTGATAACATTTTTAAGTAAATGTTTGTATTTATACTTTGTGGTATTTGTTAATATTATTGTCTGATCTGCATCCTGACACCAGTGTTTCATCCACTGAAAAGCAGTGTCATTACAAATATGGTTTTTTAAAAGAACTCTGAATCACTGGCCTAAGAAAAAGCATTTGGATATATAAAAGCTGAGAAAATTCATATTAGGCACACCTTGCATGTATTTTATGTAATATGACAGATGTCATTATAAACCGTAAACAGTAAACAAAAAATTACAGTGTCTCGAGTAAGTGCCCTACATTTGCGGATCCTATGATCCGGTGTTTTTTAATCTATGGATCGTGACCTAATTTTGGCTCGGCAAGCTAATGTGAATAGGTTGCTTCCCAACTAGCACAATTAGTTTGCTGGAACGTACCGGCTACCATTGTCGGAACTTCAAAATGTTTTGTCACTAGTTCCCATTTCGTACACGCGATCAAAATGAGGAATAATTTTTCGTGACGATGCGATGTTCCTGGAACTTGTCCGCATATGTTCCAATTACGTTGTGGTTACGTCGCGGTTTAGTAGCCGTCACTTTCACAAAGCTTTACTACTCTCTTAGATTAGTGTTGCTTGCTTTGTTTTGCAATTGATTTTGCTAAACTTCATAATCCTTTGTTCACTTCCCTAGCTCAAAAACTGAATCGAATGCTGTATAAATAATATTAGAGGTCAAAATGTGTGCTCCTTCCCGATGGTCTGAGAGACAAAATTAGAACTAATGCAAGTTACAGTCAAACATAATGATGATACGTCCAAACCCGACCAAACGCCACTCAAAATTGCATTTATGATTAAAATATTGACTTTAAAAAACTTAACATCATGCTAAAAACTTTTATCTATTGTTGTTTGAATGTGAAACTAATTGTTGTGTATTAATTTATTATAATTAATGCAGTCACGACGATAAATTAATTTTTTAAAGCCATTGGGACTTGATACTTCATGTTTCGTTTTTCTTAATGGCTTAGTAAGAAAAAATATTTTGACGATTTAACTAATATACAGTGTATCCCAGGACTGATGTTACAAGAGGTGAGATGGACTAACAATTTTTGAATTTTATTTTAAGATTGTAGAATTAGGCCCTGCTTGGTCTGAAGAATATTTTCAGTTTTTGAAAAAACAAGTCGGCCTTTACAGTGAAGTGAAACTATTTTCTTTTCAGGTAAATTACCCTTTTTGTTCATTATAAGATCTACCTACTCAGATTAAACCATCATTTTTAATAATACAATTTATTTTCTTTAATTTAAAAAAAATGCGGTTTAATCTGGGTGGGTAGATCTTCTTGAAATTTTGCATAGGGCCATAATTTATCATTCTTTTCTTGGTAATATTTTGCAGTATAATGAACAAAAAGAGTAGATTACCTGAAAAGAAAATAGTTTTCGCTTCACTGTCAAGACCGACTTTTTACAAAAACTGAAAATATTCTTAAAATTCTCTTCAGACCAAGCAGGACCTAATCCCACAATCTTAATATAAAATTAAATATTGTTAGTCCATCTCACCTTTTGTAACATCGATCCTGGAACACACTGTATATAACTTCAAAGTATTTGCTACTTGACGATAGCGTGACGAACACTGAAAATACGTTAGTTTAAAGTTTAATATACTTCGAAGTACGAAAAAGAACTGTAGCGCCGATTTAAAGTCACGGTAACGTTGTGACAACTACAAACTGCCTGTTCAAAGTTCACTTTGTGGTTTCACATACACCTTTCGCCTATCTAATTTTTAAACTCACATTTTATTCAGATAATCGTTAAGTATCGCCAACATTGTTTATGTGTTTTAATAAAATACAGAAAGAAATAGTATATTATAATGCAAGTGTAGGTATAAGTACGCCTTTAAAGCACGTGCGACGAGTTTAAGAGCACGACGCACTAGCTGAGTGCTTTTAACATCGCTATAGTATTTAATGGCTCTTATACATGTGTATCATAGGCTATTTTTTCTACGATCGTAACAGAAATATAAAAATTTAGTTGGGTGACACTTTTTCCGTCATATTGTGTTAGATATTCTAGGTTATGTTGACATTGAAATTTACGGAAAAGCCTGTTTTAATAATTTACTACAACACACCTCAAACGGCAACGTGCGAATAAGACGTATTTTGGGCCCTAACATTAAGAGTGCTATAAACATCGCTTTTGACACGATCGTAGAAAAAAATTAATTAAAACACTGATATGTATTGCTCTATTTCGAGAGAATTATGGATTCTTTGACAATTGAGTCAACGCAGGAAAAAGGGATTTATTTCATCGACGTTTCCTATCAATGGGAAAACAATGGCATTCTGTTGCGACCGGAACTATTAAGTCATTGGTCAAAGGAGATCGACTGATGGCAATGTACCAAAAGAAGAATGGTCAGATGGTGCATTAAAAATTAAAAAAAAAATAACGAGGTATATGAAATTTTATCAATATTGGAAACTAGATGGTGAAGGTTACTGCCTGGTGAATTTAAGTGGTGACATATACTTTACAGTGACCGTGCACTGTGACGTTCCATTTTACAGGTAGCGCAAACGTTATTAACTATTACCACTAATAAATATTACTTACGAGATCCATAACTTTGAAAAGATAGTTAACGAGTCCAGAACATCGCGGCAACTATCAAAACTACTTCAAAGTAGCATAAATTATTCGCTGCTACCATAGTTAATCACTTTCGGGTTATTAAATCTTGAAGTTTGTCCCGAAGATAACAACGACGTTTCCAATACCGGAACAAAGCAACCACTAATGATACAAACTACGTGGCAGCAACTGTCGATTGGCCAAATAAAGTTATTTATACATCAAAGTCGCAGTTTTAGTGGCGATTAAGTGTAGTTAATCATTTGAAGACCCTGTTTCAGTAAGGGGTACTTTGGCGCTAGTTGGATTATCATTATCTTAATGTTATTTTAGGTACTAGATACTAATACATATGTTTGAAGGAAATTATTATTATAATTTACACTTGTTTAAATGTAAATTTAAGGTGGAGCAGTACTATAGACTAAAATATTTTTCGAGCACAAGTTAACATGTTGTTAAGGCCCACAGTTTCTATAAAACATTTTAAAAAAATCCTAATTTTGAACAAAGGTACTGTATATGCGAATACGACTAGCGTCCTCATTTGGTAGTACAGCTCATGCGTCTTCTACATCGAAAAATATGTTCAGCTTTTAGGATGTGAAATGAGAATTTTACCTGCTCACCCGCATAACAAGCTCGCTGGGGCTCGCCCGTTAGATATCGTACATGTAAAGCTCTAAATAAGGGTCTTACAGGTCTTACAATATTAATTACTATTTTGGTTTTTAAAAATTGTGTTTTCAGAGCACACATATTAAAATGTGAATTATTTTGAATCTTTAGTTACTATAATTATTGAACAAAACCCATTCCATGCATAAACAGTAGCGCAGCAATGCGTTTATTAACGTCACAACGAATGCAAAGCGTGTTCTGGCTTAAATTATCTTGTCTAATCGATTATATAATTTGTATTTTTTCAGTTATATTGTTTAACTAGGCATATAAAAATAGACGAAAATATAATAATAATAAAGCAATAACTTCTGTCACTCTTAAGTCATCTACGATATTATTTTGTTCAGATTTGTAGCAGTTTATACAGTTTTCAATGAAATGGTTCCACAATGCGGACGCAAATTTCATTTTTCTAGCGTCAAGAGTGTTGATTTTTTGTCAAAACGTAAATATATCACCATTTCACAAAATCTGTCCCTTGGCATAGTTTCTCCAAAAATTTCCTGTCCCCAGGTGACTGGTCAGAAGCTATCACATTCTATTCCTTTTCAGTTCCACCAGTAAATATGACTACGTGTTATCGCCAAACTGTCTATAGTTTCAGTTTCAGTTCAAGCTCTTATATGAAGTAGCGTAGATCCATCTAGGACTACCACTTCTGCCTCTTCCTCGTCTAGCAGTTGCTTGATGTAAGAGCTGTAGTAAAGCCAAATTTGGTATTGCCACCGCAGCCTCTTCAGCACAAGTTGCAGGTTCGCCTTGATCCAATTCTCTTTTACTGGTTTCAGAAGACACTCCTGATCACCGCATTAGTCTTCAGAATGAACCATCTCAAACTCATCTTCAGACGATTGTTGTAAAATTTCAGCAAGTTCCTCGTCCGTGAGCTTGCCTCGTTGACATGATCACAACAATATCCGCCACTCAACTAAGAAAAATTATACTTTCTATTATTGTTCAGTAGTTACTTCAAAACAATTAAGAACACACCCGCATGCAGCTGACAATAAATAAAACATATCGTATTGGTAACAGTGACCGCTGCCGCTTTTTACTTCCCACGTCTGAATAACGAAGGAAGTATTGTAATCATGAAAAAATCACCTTCCGAAATTTCTGCAGATCTTCACGTTTCAAGGTCCCTAAATGACGAAAAAGAGGTTTTCGTAATTCCGCCCGTTTGTCTGTCAGTCAGTCAGTCTGTCAGTCTGTCTGTCCGTCCGTCCGTCCGTCTGTCTGTCTGTCTGTATGTCTGCCTGGTGGCAGTATAGCTCAAAAACTTTTTGTCGGAGGAAGACAATATTTTGCATACATATTATATATCTACCTCGCATAAAACCGGTACAATTTCATACAAATATATACAGGGTGAGTACCTTAAAAAATTAAATTTTGTGTATTTTTGGGTTAATTTTGAAACAGAAGGAAGTAATAACTTTCACATAGGTCAGGCTTTACAGTTACCGAAAATGCGACTCAACCGATATAGGATAATGTCACAAACGAGTAAAAACGTTTCAACAATAACACCCTTCCGTTCAAGAGAGGCACGCGCCGGTCTTATTTCGAAGAGGCTTGGTAGCGTAGCTGGCTTCATCGATGCAGATACGATCTCTATGTAAGGGTGCGGTTACGATCGCTCTGCATATGCAGCTGGTTCAAACCCCAGCGGGATACATTTTTGTTATTTTAAAATGTATTTAATTTATTAGAAACGTGAAGATATTTTTACTCCTAACTTAATTTGATTTTTAAATTTATTTAGTGTCACAATGTCGACGAATTAAGTTCTGCGTAAAGTCTTTTACAGATTTTTTAAGTATAATAGTGGATATCTCGGTAGCGGTTGAGATCTAAGTATCAAACATTTTTCCAAATGTTCAACACACTAAACAATGAAAAGTCATAAAACCACAGTTGCAATTAAAGTTATGGCGAAGAGAGACATTTTTCTAACGGTCAAAATGACCGCTTCCGCGATTCTAGTGTTAAGATTTTAAAATAAAAGTTTGATAATCTGTATCACCTCTAAAATAGCTATTATGCTACAAGGTGCAAAACTGAAGTGTTTTAGGCACCCGGCGTGTTTTGTAAAACTAGACCGAAAGTTGAGTTTGACAGCGCGTCAAGTGTTTAAAAACTTCTTTGCGACGAGTATCCTACAAGATTTTCTACTTTGCATATAAAAATAATCAGAAACTTTGAACTTTAACATTTCACAGATGTTACCATCAGTCAGTTGCCTGAAATAAAGCAGGCTGGTTGGATTGCGCAAAAGAGGGCTCATCGGTCTCCTGGTAACCGTGGCCAGCAAATGGTTCAGGTCAGAGATTTGTTGCTGCACCTTGTGAGTACGCGTAATCGCAGTAAGCCGACCCTACATTTCTCGCTGAAACAAATATAGGGTCTTCGTCTAATCATTTTGCTTCGATTTTCGTTTCTTTTAATTGGGTTAGTTTGGTAACAGCTTTCAACCAATTTATTTTTACGTTGTAAAATTGTAAAATGCAAGATACACTTTATACAGCAGTAAACATACTTTTATACATAACTTTTGGGATTATTGGGAAGCGAGTTATCGCTGAGTGGTTGCTGTTTTTTATTATTACGATTATGCCTTGAGATCTTTCCGCGTAAGCGAATTTTGCATATGGGATTATACTCAGCTTGAGTAGAAATATATGCTTCTATTAATCGCTTCCACGCGCCTTAAGTAATTAAATCTTGTAATGCTTACAATAGACATTCGTATTGAATAATTTTTACAATTATTTTCATTGAATATTTGGTGTTATGTATATTATGCAATCAACATATAATCATAATTAATAAATATAATATTAAAGTAAGAAAAGGAAGTACAAGAAAGCCACGCACAAGAGGTATTCGTTGAATTTCTCTCCTTCATATCTTCTGCATTATTAAGCTCAACGTATTATATCTTTTTGGTGACTCAATACAAAAAATTAAGGGGAAGTAGGCCAGGAAACCTTATAGGCAATTCCATAACGTCTCTGTTAACTATCCATCTATCAGGAAAAATATAAGTAAGCTAATCCCCAACGTCTACTCAAAGGTGTGTTGGCGTCCTATTTTGTTAAAAACACATTTTCTGCTCTAGATAGTCTGGTACAAACAGCCAGCACATGACGGAATTGTAGCAGCCGAAGAAAACCTTCTTAATCAGATTTTTTTCAGAATATTTGCAACTTAATTTACGAGTACCTGCATTTATTCTGGCCGCGTCCCCGCAGTTGCAAAGTGCAACTCCAGGCAGCGGCGCACACAAAGAATTACTAGCCCGTTGGATCTGACAGATTTACTGAAACGGCGTTTAGTTTGCAACTAAAGATGCCTATCAGAACAGCGGGTACTTGTTGCACGTCAGATAAACATTATCATCACGCAAAAATAAACTATGGCAGGAGATCTATGATGTTAATTACGGGAGGAAACCCGCGCTGGCTCTCTGATCGACTCGCTTTGGTTTGCAAAAAGCTGATCTGGTCCCTGCTTTATTGTCTTCGTGACTGCACGGGGAATTTAATGGGAAACATTCTTGTTAGTGTTGGGAAGGCTTCTAAACGATTAGGTAAGCTCTACAGGAAATCAGAGATGTTTGGATTAAATAATTTGGATCATAGGTTAAGAATTGGCGACGACGATGGTCTGGGCTTTCGCATACTAAGAATTGCAAAGAGTAGCAAAACTGCCAAATAAATTCCTTCACCAACAAGAAATGCAGCACTGAAAAAGCTCTACAACAGTTTTACTACATAAGAAAACAAAATCGAGCAAAACTAGGATACTGTAGGCTAATAACACTGTTGCCCCAATTGCGTAAGTTGTTGGCAAAAATTATTATCAATCGCATAACAAGCCAGTTAGATAGGTATCAGACACGAAAGCAAGTAGACAGTATAATATACTACCCTCATGTTTGGCGTTTGCCAATTATACAAAAACGATCAACACAGTTGAACACTGATCAATAGTAAAGGGGCTGTAGAACAGATACGTTGATCGTCGATATTTCCCAATGATTAATAATGTATTGCAATGGTTCTGTGCTTCAACGTATATATAGTTAATGTCTCCACCACAAAAATATGAGCTATTAAAAGTTGCTTTCAGCTTCCTCTTTTATAATTGTTAGTTCAGTAATACTACAGATTCATAAATGTTGTAGCCGTTAGTTTTCATAAAGAAAACTAACACTGGGAACCTTAATTAAGAGTGGAACTTGATGTACACAGAATTTCAATAATCTTCATCAAAAACTGATAATTAACCACTTTCTATTGCGTTCGCTCTCGTAATATCGGTAACATCGATGGCTAGCTTAATAAAGCAGCAAGATCTTCAGCAAATAGCTGTTAAACTGTAAAAAACAGGAAGATTTAAAATGTTTACAAGAACGGTGGAAGTGAGATTGTGACAAACAATTTTATAAAATTGAAAGAATTTAATAAGCACTTGAAGAAACCTAAGCAAGACAGTTATGTAGGGTAGCATCTAGAAACAAAAATATTGAAATGGAAGTGCAACTAAGAAAAATATTTAACTTGACACTTGAAAAGTTATGTTAACTACGACTTTGAAATTAAAGAGAAAACCTATTTAAAAACTAGAAAGAAGATGTATTTCTGGGATGTGGGGTCTTACAACTAACAAAATCATCTAATTGTGTTAATTTACGCAATTACCATGCATAAAGTGACATACGAAAAGAAACCTAAATAGACTATGATTAGTAATTATAATGTTGTCTTTATGGAAAAGCAGAATTTAAGCTGTGTGAAAAGAAATTTTAAATTTGTTATTACGTTATAGTACCGGGTGTCTTAAAATGAATTACATCTAGTATGCTTTGAATTTCCCATAATGCAATCTAAAATTTTACTTGAAATTGGCAAGACTGTAAGTCTATGTCAAATTCGAGGTTATCAGATTATGTTTTGCGTCAGTTTGTGTCAAAACTGACGCAAAATCTAACCTGCTAACCTCAAATTTCACATAGACTTACAGTCTTGCCAATTTTAAGTAAAGGTTTGGATTGCATTATGGGAAATTCAAAGCATACTAAATGTAATTCATTTTAAAACACCCGGTATATTAAGTATTAAAAACTGCAAGAACATTTTACCGATCGAAGACAATTGTTTGGAGGAGGAGCGAAGCGACGCATCCAATTATTGTCTGAGATCGGTACTTCCTTAACATTCGTGATGCTTATGGGTTTTTTTGTACGATAGAAATGTATTTCTTCAAACGTCAGTAAAATGTGACATTATACCACAGAATAATATGTTGGTGTTACTGTAAGTCTATGTCAAATTGGACGTTAGCAGGTTAGGTTTTGCGTCAGTCTGTGTCAAAACTGAGGCAAAACCTAACCTGCTAACCTCGAATTTTTACTTACCGTTCTACCGTTGGCAACAAAGTAACTAAGTAAACAATTATTCATTATCTCAAATTTTGTTTAACAGTGAGGTTGTTATATGAAATGACTGTAAATAGGCCCATTGCCTTTGTTTGTTTCCCAGATTTGTAATAGCTACACGCGTTTTATAAACGCTTCTTAAATTAATTTTTTAAAACATGAAACCAAAAATGTAGTGGTACTATGCAAAAATAAATAATGCAAATTCACTGAAGTTATACTACAATATCTTTGTATTATTCTTCACTCACCTGAATGTGGGAGATCAGTATTAGGAAATCTTCATATAGATGCAGTGGATTTGCTGAAGGCTATGTAGATGTCTCAAGAAATCCAACGAATAACAGAGTTAATCTTCAAAGATAAATAAGAAATATTTACCAGAGATACTTTGTTCACACAGTGCTTTTCGTTTGGATAATAAGTGAGGTTAGTTCAACTATACGATTTCAAAACTGTCACTACCTTACCGGCAAATAAGATGGAAGAGAAAAAGAATTTCATGAAATTCATTTATTAAGCCATAATTGAATGTTTGAACCCACTTAGATAAGAGTTTTTATGTCTTTAATTCCTTTAATGGAGCTAGTAATAAACAAAAAGGACAATTTAAATAGTACATAACCATTATTATTTGTAACAGAGCTTGTAGAGTATTGCTTAGCATTCCGGAGGTCACGGGTTCGATTCCCCTGGCCGTCTGCTCCGATTCAGGTTTTTAGGTGGTTTTCCAGAGTTCACGGAGTACCTTCTCTGAGGCGAATGCCGGGGCACTACTCCTCCACCTTTCCTGGTGTCTCTTCCAGTCTACACCTCTCCTTTCTTTCACCGATCCTATAATTCCCAGTCTTGGTTGAAGAGGGACGCAAGGTCCCTATAGCAGGGTGATTCATAACTATGGTAATTACATTAAATGGGTGTTTTCTGACCACAGTACATTGCACTAAAAATTGATCACCCATGGAAAAAAATCACAATAGTATCACAATATCAATCACAATATTAAGTAAATCAGATAAGAGTTAACACGTAATGCACCAAATGTGATTGAAATGCTTATACAATCGTTTTTTGCCTCTGAATTTTATCAAAGTTTGGTGTTATCCATGTTCATGGAACATCATTCCAGTGACCGTAAATCGGTTTTTCAGCAATAATTTTTTTTTACAGATAGGACTATTAAAACTGGTCACATGACCAACCATTAATTTTAGTCTGTCAAATCTTAAAGCTAAGTACTTATGTTCTAAAGTCCATCCAATGACTTCTTTTAGTTGTCTTTGATGACCAAAAGGTGCTAATCACAGTCACTCGCGCACAATGCTCTGCTTTTATACATGCACTGCACTTAAACAAGTTCAAAAGGTTTGGTCCTCTTCAGTCTTCGGACAAGGGTTTGGTTGTCCAGCAGCTGAAGAGCTTCTGCATTTGTGTGCTGAAGAAGATTGGCCTCGTGCTTGCCAGCATACCTCTTGATTTCTTGGGCCTCCATTGGGATGCCAAGATCCCGATGTAGTTTACATTTACCAAATTCCGAAAAACTTTATTTTGAAAGGTTTGAACCCTTGCAATGTTGGTCTTTCTGGTACACCCCCAGAGTTGTATACCGTACAGCCAAATAGGTTTGATAATTTGATTATAGATTAATACTTTGTTTTGAATAGATAATTGTGAATTTCTTCCCAGAAGCCAGTAGTATTTTCTGTATTTAAGGCGCAGTTCTGCCATTTTCTTCTTCACATGTACCTTCCATCTGAGCTTGGCGTCCAGGGTCATACCAAGCGTTATTTTGATATGGTACTACAGTACCATTTATATTTAGAGTCATTGGGCCAGTTAATATCTTGTTGGTGAAATTAACATAAACAGATTTCAGCTCGTTTAACTTCATTTTCCAAGTTTTTGTCCACCTGCATATTTCATTAGTTACTTCTTGCAACTTATTAGAGGAACTGTCCAAATTCTGTCCTACCGCAAGCAAGGCAGTATCGTCTGCGAAAGATGCTGTTGTTATATTATCGACCTCCGGTATTTCATTTATGTACAGTAAATATAAAATTGGCTCCAAAACACTACCTTGAGGGACCCCCGCATTTATTTCTTTTAGCACTGAATATTCGTCTTCTTGTTTAATTCGGAATAATCTGTTAGATAAGTATGAGGCTAAGACTTCGACATATTGTTTCGGTAGCATTTTGTTTAGTTTATAGATTAGTCCTTCATGCCACACCCTGTCGAAAGCTTGTGCAACATCAAGGAAAACCGCCGAGCAAACCTGTTTTTCTTCTAATGACCGTTCGATGACGTCGGTTATTCGATGTACCTGATCGATAGTAGAGTGCTTCTGTCTAAAGCCGAATTGGTAGTTAGGAATCAAGTTGTTCTTTTCTATTAGTGGTCTTAGTCTTTTTAGTAACAATTTCTCAAAGAGCTTTGAGATAAGGGGAAGTAGAGAAATAGGTCTATACGATTTTGCGTCATTTGGTGGCTTACCGGGTTTAGGTAACATAATAACTTCTGCCACTTTCCAAATAGCAGGAACGTGCTTTAGTCGAAATGCTGAATTAAAGAGGTACATTAGCATGACTATACCTTTTTTCGGCAACTGTTTCAATATTTCTCCAGTGATTAGATCAAAACCGGGAGATTTTTTAGGATTTATATTGATTTTAATGTCATTCGCCACTTCTTTCGGAGTTACTGCTGTGATATTTTTAGATTCTAGATTCGCTGCATCTTCCAATATTAGATCTGTTTGAATCTGACTGGGTTTAAAAATCTCAGATAGATGATCAGCAAACAATTCTGCTTTTTGTTTATTATCGCGTGCCCATGTGCCATCTTGCTTTCTGATTGGAGGCATTGACTTTATACGTCTATTAATTCTTTTTGTGGTTTTCCATAGAGCATAATCATGTTCTTCGTTCGCGGTTAGGTTTTGCAGGAATTTATTGGTCGAATCTTCTTTTAGTTTCTGGATTTCTCTTTTTAGCCTTTGACTTTTGTGGTTTAGGATAGTTTTGTCAGTGGGGTTCCTTGTTTGTTGCCATTTTCTTCTGGCTTTTCTTTTATCCTTAACCAATTCTCTAATTTCCACGGGGTAATTATTTCCTTTGGTTGTGCGACTGATTTGTTTGGTGTTATTTGCTGCAGCTGCTTGGATGATACTATTAAATCTCTCCGCTTGGTCTTCTAACTCTTCTGTGGTTTTAAGCCCGACCCTCAGATTAATGTTCTTCTGAAGATGAGTCCTAAAACCGCACCAGTTGGTGGTTCTGTTAACTAATCTGGGAATAGTTTCTTTCTTGATAACTTTTTCGCTGAACGTCAGTATGACTGACGAGTGATCCGAATCTAGATCAAAGCTTTCTTGTATATCTATAAAATTTGATGATACCTTTCTTGTTATAAAAAAATCCAATAAGTCCGGTTTTTTATTTCTATCTGTAGGTCAATATGTAGGTTTAGCAGTAGAATGAAAATTACACCCCGTTTCCCTTACCGCTTCTCTCAGTTCACTACCTTTGGCCGTGGTTAGGCGGGAACCCCAATCTACATGTTTAGAGTTGAAATCTCCTACCATGATGAATCTCTCTCCCATGTGTTTTATAAGTGATTTATATTCCGGTTTCTTTAGATTGTATTTAGGTGGGCAATCCAGTGATCCTATTCTTATCTTTTGTTTAGTTGATTGAATGCATACCACTGCAAGTTGGATTTGGTCAGTTTGAAGAGAACATTCTTCATAGTGACTAATGTTATTTTTTATTATAATTGCACTACCTCCTTTTGCTTGGTTCCTGGGATGTATAGCTTGATAACTTTGGTAACCCCGAAAATTAAGATAAGTTTGTGATGTACTGTGTGTTTCAGTAATTAGACAAATATCAATATTTTGGCTGTAGAGAAATATTTCTATTTCATATTTGTGGTTGAAAATGCCATTAGCATTCCAAAGGGCTATTCTTAGGTCTACGAAATCCATTGGGTACTTCTTTTTGTCATAGCACCAGTGCTTTTAGCTTCTAGTATATCTAGTCTGGCAGCGAACTGTCTAAGTGTTTCCATCATCTGATTCATAATTTGTTGCATGGTGCTGTATTCCTCCGGTTTTGTTGGATGTTGGGATTCTGTAGATTGTGTTATCTTAGCATAAGAGACTTCACCAGTAACCTTTTTGGAGTTAATGGTTCTAGGTTGTGATTTATTTTGCATTTCCATATTCCTTCTCTTTTGTAGTTCTTTTGCTATTACGCCGCCTCTATAATTTGCAGTGTGCGCTTGTGCACAATTAGAGCACTTCGCTGGCACGGATTTGGGTTTAGTACAATCACTTGTCAGATGATTGCCCGCACATTTAACACAGACCGGGTTCCTTTTACAGTATTTTTGAGTATGTGCAGATCTTTGACATATTTTGCATTGAGGGATTAGTTTATTTGTTCTTAGAGCCTCAATTTTAACTTTCATATTGGACAAGTATTGGATATTGACGATTTTTTTAATATCCTCTGATTTATCGAAGGTTGCTATAAACAACGGAAGTTTAACGTAGCAATTAAATGGTTTCATTTTTTGTGAGATTATCAGTTTGTATCACCTTGCAAAGACAATTTAGAGCTTCATGAAAACTCAAGTTAAGCAAGGTAACCCGATGCCGGCAGAGAGTGTCGGTAACTTGTTTCGTCGTACTTCTAGCGCCAAGATTTCAGCTTAGGATGCAAATCTTCAATTGGCCTAAGACAGTCAAGCTAAGGGCTCGTGTGTAATGGGAGGGAACGTTATTTGTTTCGTAAATGACTGTATCGAAAGTCCTTTACCGTTCCGATTTGGCAAATACGGCGATTGTTGTATACAGGGTGTTATGGAAATCCACGTAAAAATTTTAATCAATAATAGAGCTCGCCAAACTGAACAACTTTTCTATTTATCCTTTTTCTTTTAATCGTATATTATCTCAAACACATTTGAGGTAGAAAATTTGCACAGACTCCTATACTCCTTCCACCTAAACGCAAGACTAGTTAATATGCAAATATCAGTACAAAAGACAAGAGTCATAGTTATAACAAAAACACCCATGAAATTCAAAGTCTCAATAGATAATAAAACACTAGAACAAGTCATGCATTTTTGATATTTAAGAGCAGATATAACAGCCAACCTAAACAGCATAGTAGCGACGAGAAATGAAATCAATACAGCCGGTAGAACATCAGGCTGCTTAAAGACAACAATATGGAAAACAAATCTGAAATCTCGAAGCAAAATCAAGAATATACAAGGCGTGTCTCAGTCTAGGAATGACTTAGTCCGCTTAAACCAGAGCTGAAAAAGTAAAACAAAATCAATGCTCCGAACAACAGCGATGGAAACACTCTGCAACATAATGGGACTCACTCTAAGAGATCGTGTTAGAAATGATGATATAAGAGACAGTGTAAGACTCCAGATGTCGTGAGATGGGTTAGGCACAGAAGAAAATAGTACAATCAACGCACAATTAGAATGCCTCCTATTAATATAGTCAAAATAGCACGAGATAGAAAACCAAGGACTGAACGACCACCAGGTAGACCACCTAAAAGTTGGGAGAAGTGTTGAATATCTATATCACAAGAAAAATAGTTGGAAAAACCAGACCTAAAAGGTCTAACGTAAAGAAAAAAGAAGAAGAATAAATGTGACGAGCCGCTCGGTAAGCAAATGCAAGCTAAAGGTGAACGTCACAGGTATACTAAAACTGAAAAGTTCCTACAGAAAAAAACCTGTGGTTAATAACGTACTTACCTCAATTGATAAAGTATGTTAGTGATCAGATGTCAACTAAAAGTTTTATTAGTATCTATGCAGTTTTTTTGTTTTGAATTTCACAGATATGTTTTTGGTGTTTTATGCTAGTTTCATGAGATCTCTATGTGGTTAAATTTACTACGTGGATGTCCATAACACCCTGTTTAGCCAGATTGGCACAGCTTAATCGATCTCGTGTCGTTGAGTATCGCGGAATTTCATATCGATTTCCGATCAGACATGATTAAAGGGACGCAGCGCTTAAAGATCTCCAGTCATATCGCGTGTAGACAATGCCAATTCGCCCGCCCACAATATTGAAGTTGTATCTTTTTGGTTGTATCGATGCCGACCGTTAAGTGCGGCTTCCATTTACGAGCAAAATGTTCGCTCAGCGCTCCTAGTGATAGAGGCTTTTCTTGAATTTGACATTTTACCGTCAACTGAATCGCAGCATCCAGCTAAGTTAAATATGTTTTACTAGTCAATCACCCGAGCTACGCTTCGCTTCGCCAATTACACGATTTAATTATAATTTAATTTTACTTTACTTTTTTGTACTTGTTTTGAAAATAAAAACCAGCCTACGATCTAAGTCTAAAAATTAGCAAAATTTTAGGCTATCATACAATTTAATCGGTCCAGTATCTTCGGAGAAGATAGCGAACAAAAATACATACAAAGAAAGAGACCACTGATTTTATGATATTGATTATTTAATATTATATGGTATGTGGGATTGATCGCCAATTTAATATGTAGTATGCTAAGATGTCTCATTCGTAGATTACTGCAGCGACGCAGATGTGAGATAAGTTTTGAGGTGTTGCCTGCTAGAAGTGCAATAACGTTCAAAGCCCTCTGCACTAGTTTATCAATATTGTTTTCCCCTGTGAATTTTTTTCTCAGGCAAACACATACGATGTAGAGTTCTTAGTAATTATTTTGGTTGCCTTTTTTTTATTGCCGGAACAGCTGCACAGCTGAACCGCTTAAATGTATTATTAAAGTTCTTAAAATTACTATATGTAAAGTTCAGCGTACGTCCGCATATTTTAAACTCGAGATTCGAAGATCACGACAAAAAGCAATTTCCTAATATATGAAGCTGGGCACGTACACACTTCCTATCGACGAGGAACGTCTTTCTAGTGGAATTTCTTGGTTACATCGCCAGCATATACATCACGTAGCCCCGTTAAATAACACGAATTTGTCCCCGTATCTTTTCAGGTACAACTACCTTGACTATCGCGACCCCCTTCTCCTCCCCCCCCCATCTCGCTGAGCTATTGGACTCCTTTTAAACTCGTTACCTGCCGTAAACGGGGTTTCTCCTATAAAAAGCTCTTGCAAAATTTATAGCATTATGTGCAGGCAATGTTCACCTAATTCTAATAATAACAAACATTCAAATTTAATTTAATCATCAATGGAGGATCTCCTTAATAATTTTTCACGAATTACAATACGTTTTAGAAAACAATAACTTTATCTGCGTAGTAAGACGCATTTGTGGTATAATGTCGCTCTGACATTACAAATAATATGTACTAAATATATGCATCTCTTTTATAGGTTCTGATTAATCTATATAGTGTGTCATATTTCTTTGTTAGCTATATTAGTGCTTTTCTTGTTTAATAAATTTAATGGTTCTTTAATGAAGCTTTAAGTAGCAATATATTGCTATGAACACATTTTAGTAGCCTTATATGTAAAATAATAATTATTAGTAATTTATAACATAACCAACAAAAAACAGATATTTATTGTAAAAATGTTCAGAAGATGTTATAAATTCGAGTTTAGATTTGTTATAAAATAGCAGGCCTTGTAAATAATTGAAAGTATGATGTTTTTAGAATAGCATTATTTTGTGCAAAAACAAATTAAAATCAAAGTGGACTTGGCATTTCATGCAACTAAAACAAAACTGTAAGCAAGACAATTGGGGGCAGCTTTTTGAAAGGGTTGGTTGTGTTTTTTGCTAAGTTCCCCAATAAATGATTTTTTATGCGCGATTAAATAAACAAAATTACCAAAAAATTGTGTTTCATTGAGAGAGTGTGCCCAGGTTGATTTGTGGAAGTTCTCCTTTGTATTGACCTTCCGCAACAAGTAGAACGAGGCATCATTTGGTCCAGTGCAAGCCAGAGTATTTCAAATTGATTTCACAGAGGTTCAGTCAGTTTTGTAGTGCGTGTAAAAGGTACATAGGCGAGCAGTGTACGTGTGGTGCACCGCAGCCCTTTAGTCGGGCCCCAGCTATTCAAAAGGTCATCCAAGTGCAAGCCGATATCCAGTCTACGTACCTGCCTTGCTAACAGCGGGCCCGTAACTCTATCCTGTCTTGAGCATCGTGGGACCTTCAGCGAGACAGCAGGTTAGGACGCAGGTACACAGATCATCTTAGAAGCCATCTAAAGGTCAGATTTTTGCAGCTAGAAAGTGACTTTTTGTGATTCTGTTCGTTTTGGGTGTAGCGACCTAACCTTGCGTAAAGTCATTTTATTAATTATAATAGTATAAAAAATTATTAGTTGGTCACTTTACAGAACTTGATGTAATTAGAGCCGCATGAGAGTCATAATTAATTATAATTATTTATTAAACCCTAAGTTACGGCATAACAGTATTAACAGTAGCAGAACCAGAAAATTTTTAACATTTTCCGTACTATATATATTTTTTATTTCCAAACATTTCTTTATTCATTATTGTAGTTAATAAATTCCGTTCCTGTAAAACTGTGCTGAGAATAATAAGGGCTCTAAAATTTACCGCACAAAGACGGAAGTTTCTACTTTTTTAAGACATGTAAAATTTTTTAGTTGAAATAGTGAGAAGAACTGTGGCGCTAGGAACAAGTTGCAATACACTTTCTACAAGTAGGCGTAGGAAATATATTCAAGCTAGCAAAATATCCCAACAAATATTAAGAGTATGAAACTTTCCCGTAATTGAAATGTTGTTATCGTATCAGCCTGTAGCAGGCTTCGCAAACAGCTCATGGAACTCGTAAAACAAAAAATGGTGACATCCGCGACTCTAACAGCCGTATTCATAGTCGTTCGCCAGCGGCTCGCCGGCCGGAAAACCTAACCTGCTAACCTCGAATTTGACATAGACGTACAGCGCCGCCAACATACTATTCATAACGAAACTCCGGCGACTCGCCGGCGAGCCGCTGGCGAACGACTATGAATACGGGTGTAAGACCGCACAAGCATTACAGTCCCTTGAAGAATGTTGACATCCCCGATTGCTAATTCCCTGGGAAGTCTGGAAAACTAGGTAATTTAAAGCTTGCCAAATTCCGATGGAGCAAAAATGGACAGTACTGTATAAAAGGGTTGGAGAAATTGAACTCTCTGATACTGCATCGGCAGTCGCATTAGGCCCTGAACACACGGAGATTCCGTATGCGAGATACAGTATACGGATACAGTCGCGGGCTGTTCAGACGCAGCGACCGTATCTCAGACGCGGGCTTTCAGTCACTTGCGAGAACAGTCCAGTGCCATGCTGTTATGGACCTAGCATTGCTATTCCTTGTTTCTGTCGAATTAGCCTGGATGTGCTGTATTCAAAGACAGGGATTGGGTTCTACTCAGCTAATAAATTTTTCATTGTCAAATAATCTACGCTCTATGATCGTTGTATAGTAAGGAACGCACTGCTTATTCGATTTAAATAGAAGAAATAGAATCTGCTACACCTATGATATGATTCTTATGTATATATTATCGTCATTGAATTGTTTTTGAGGTCAGGTATTTTTCCGAAATTTCTTCTCATTTCTGTACTGTAATTTTAACTTTACGATTCCACCAGGACGTCTGTTTTCCACCTCTTCCATTTTACTAACTCCATAAATATTTTGCACATTGCTACTGATCACTTCTTGACATACCCTCCACATGTTTTCCCTGGGTTTTCTAGATTTTCAAGTTTCTAGTAATAAAGCTGATGCCACAGAAATCGTGGCTTCTCATAATTCCAACCTATTTAATATAAAATTAATTGGATTTGTGCTAGTCCGTTACATATTATGTGCACGGCAAGTGCCTTGAACTGCCAGCTAGCAGATGGCAGATAATGATTTCCGATCTGGTCCTCCATGCCGATTGTTTTTCCTTGCCAATTATCAGCAATCCAGCACGTGCACGGCGGAATTTAAATATGTTTGAACCAGATAAGAGCGGAATAAGTACATCGAGATGGCGGAGCTCCGCCTGCTTATCTTAATAACTATCGCCCCGCAACAATACGTCAACATTTTTGCACATCTAGCGTGATAAGACGGACAAATGTCGAGCGCTATCAAAAGAATGTGCTTTTTACAACATTGTGTCTTAAGTAATTGACAGACGCGCGACAAGCTGCCATCCTAACTGTTTGGTGGCATAAATAAGCCATCACTAAGCTGCTACAGATTTGCATTAAAAATTACCGCAACAAAAGTCTTCTAAGTCCCTGTGTCCTTAAGAAAATTGCTCAGAACGTCATTCTCACCCAAGTGTAGTCCCACAAATTAACTTTTCATGTTTTTATATAAATGCCATTGCCTCGCCAAAGTGGGAATTGCAAATCGGGAGCAGTAGCTTTTAAAGTAATTGCAGATAGCGATCTTACACTAATCCCTGAAAGCCCCTTTACATGTAATCCATTTAAGCCTGGAGCCGAAACACTTATTCTAATGGCCGTATCATTTTTAAGATGTAGTTTCCTGCACGCTAATGCTATTTTGATTAATGATTTAATTTTGGTGGTTATGAAGGAGCATTCATTTTTACGATTATTGGCACACATTGCATTTTTTTCAATTAGAAAACTTTAAAATACTTGAGTCTGCACAAAGTTGAACTTAATATTAACAATATTCAACCTCGAATGTGTTAATGTCAAATGAAATGGACAGCTTAGTTAAATAATGGCACTTTCGCCCAGCACGTTTCTGTAATTATTCTTTAATGAAACTTACAAATATCACCTGCTGGTTCCAGTAACAACTTTCGGGGCTAATTAAAATAACTGTGCATGTAATTTCTCGACTCAATAGATTTGTATGATATCCCTTGTTTATTTGAGTTCGAAAAGTTCAAATGGACTTTTGCAAGAACTGTCGCCCAATAACTACTTGCAGCTCTCTATGTATTCTTCGAAGATCTAGTTCCACCTACTATGTAAATGACGAAATACGGAAGCTAAAAATTAATAACAACTATAAACTAACACACAAAGTAATTGCTGTAGGATTACACGTTTTTATTTATCACAGGAGCCAGCTCAGCCTGAGGCTGCTTGAGAATAGGCCTGGACTAAAATAGCTTCCATTAGATATTAAAATATCTTTATCTTTGGACCTATTTCTTGCCGCTCAACCCCGACTGTATCGGATCGTATAGTTCATATTCATGAAATAAAGGTGACCCGTGTTTTGTTTAATCTTTAAAATGAGAAGAATGCCAAAAAATGGTAGAAAAGATGTTTCAGAATTAAAAAAAAATGAATAACCGGTCGGTTATGGTAAAGCCATGGCTCCTTGATTCCTTATAACAAATCGCCACTGCAACAGAGGATTATTATTTCAAATTTAAAGTTACGATAATTTTTAAAAGACGTAAAAAATTAAGAAATCAACAGTTTTAACATTCATTGTTTTTGCAGTATACGACAAGGTTTTAGTTTAACTTAAGACATTACTTTTAGAGACAAAAATCTCTATAAGGTATATAAAACATACCCCCTTTAAAGTAAAAAACATATTAGAATATACCTCGTCAAAATAAAATTCTGTACGTAACAGAGTAAAATTTATTTGTTAAATTATACTAGATGTAATGTATAGATAAAGTATCTATTTTTATTGTGCAACCTTTACTTTGAAAACATTTCTTGTTTTCTAAAAACTTAGCTTTGTTGCTTCATTTACACGTAAATAAATAAAACAACTGAGTAAATTAAGAAACTAATTAATTGTTCTAAACGTACAGTGACCTCCAAAAAGTAGGCATAATATGGATTTCTTTTTATTTTCCAAAAAATCTGTTTACGTCAATAATTTGTGCTTATCTAAAAACCTATTTAGCCCTTATCATATATACCCAGCGATTTTTATTTATTCAGAAAATGGAGTTTTTCGAATGTGTCAAAATCCAACCAGTGCTATTTTTCAGAAATTAAGTAAGATTACAATGATATTTTTTAGAGTGTGTTATTTTTAGCTAACTCTACAATCTCAAGATCAGAAAACACTTAATTTGTTAACTGTAGCTAAAAATTTATTTTTCGAGTTTTTAAATATTTTCAAAATTTCACATACCAAGACTTAATATTAAAATTCAAATTTTTTAATGTTTAAAGGTTTATAATTGCAAAAAATAATATAAGATGTTAATTACTTACTTAAATTTTTGATTATTTACCGAAAGGTAGTATGCAAATTTTTACGTTTTTAATGCAAGGCGCTTTTTAAAAGAAAAATTTTTCAATTGTAATTAATATCTATTTAAATGGCTTCTAGAAACTCTAATCTAGCTCTGTTAATAAATTACTGTTTCAAAAATCTTGTAAATGTTCTTTCAGAGTTGTCTAAAGCAGGAGATATTTTAGAACATGTAAATTGAATAATTAGATACTCTGCAACTTCTTCTAAGTGTATCAATTTCTACTGATTGTAATTTTCTGCTTTGTTCACTTCCCAAATTTCTGAGTAGTATAATACGATATCCTCTGCTATTTCTACGTATTTTAAGCCGCCATACACAATTTAGGGTTCTTAAAGCTTTTCTTCCCTGGTTGATTCGGTTTCGTACATCTCGTTCGTACTTCGGTTGTTTATTAAAAATTAATCCAATGTATTTGACTTCGTTTGCAGTTGCTAATGTAGTTGGTCTCTATTTCTTGCAGCAATATTTTTGTGGTTTCAAAATCATTGGATAAAATGTTTTTTTAGTACGACAGTATTACCAGTATATGGGTCTTTTATAGTTCTAATATAACTTTGGTTGACAGGTGTTTTATTCTACAACTCCATTAATTTGGTCGTTGGTACGTTGCCGTAGGCCTTCTTTAAATATATGAAAACAAAATAAATATCTAAACTTTTTATATTTCTTTTTTCCATCAGATGTCCTATGTACGAGTATCAATGTAATTAAACCAAGTTTCTATTCTCTTGGTAACTCTCTTTACCTTTCAGACAATCGTTCAACAACTCGGCGAGAATAGTAATGCCTCCAGTACCTGGCGCTGTATTATGTTTATCCAATTCAGCTCTGATTCTACAGAGGTATCAAAAATAAACATGATCATGGGAGCTATTGAAAACAATAAAACTTACCTAATCTGTAGCATGCTTTTTGTTAACAGTGAATTGTCAAATTTTTAAAGTTTGAAATTCATTTTCGAAATCTTGTTTAACCTATTGTTATTTTAATGTTACATATCAATTTAACCTATATATTTGAATTAAATTACATATTTTTGCATTTTGTGTAGGTTATTAATTGGACTGCGTTAAAGTCACATTAACTAATAATATAATTAATTGTAGTTCAAATGTAGTTTTATAAAGTACAGTACAGTACAGTACATTCATAGTATAATGATTACGTTAGGAGAAATGTCAGCTAAGGTTTGTAATTGAAAATAGTTACTATGTTAATTCATTTTTTAAATTACATGAAATTACTCGAAAAAAATTAAGTATTAGCCAGACATGAAAAATTTGTCACAATTTAATAAAACGTTACTTTTCGCTGATATAGTACATATTAAAATTTGTGATTTAAAAGTAATGAAATAAGGATTATAAACAATTATTTTTTTTAAATGTAAATAAGTGAAAGAAGTTCTCCTCAAAAGACAAAGATGTAGTCATTGATTGAAAAACATTAGGTTAAAATAGATTTTACGATAAAAGTAGAAATTACAGTTATAGGCAAAAATTTCAATAATTAATTTTAAAAACCTAAGTTGATAAAAATTTATAATAATAATTTTAATAAAGGGGGGGGGGGTAAGGTGCTAAGTGATTAATCTGTGGAAAAATACATGAAATATTAATCTATAATGTATGCCAAACGAAATAAACTTACAATATCAGGAAAAAGGTCGAGCGTAGGTCATCGTGAATTGAATTTTCATAATTTTAAAAATGAAAAACGTTGTGATAATAATTGGGATCTCTTCAGATTTTCATAACCCAATGTCGAATGCCTAAATTTTAATGGTCAAACTTTAATAAAAGCCTAGCAAAAACCAAAGAAACTGATAAGGCATAATACATTCAAACTTCAACAACACTTAAACTCATACTCTCCATGTTCTAAACAAGAAAACGATGCTATAAAAGCGAAAAAAATATACAAAAGTTACACTCGACGATACAAAAAAGGTCATCAGGATCTATCACGCACCTTAGGAATATACCTGTCATAATCTCCTTACCAGGATTTTATGATACACAAGCCGCATTACAACAGAAATGGAAATTTATGAACTATAACGTATCAGCAATAAATTCAAACTTTTCATTCAAAAAACGCATACCCCAGGTAACTAAATAATGATTTATATTTTACATAATTTATAATTACCTAACTATTTTTAGCTACCCTTGTCAAATTACAATTACGACGTCCGTTTTGTTTTCATATTCAAATATGTTTCAACTAACTTAAAACTCACACACATATTTAGTGTTATGCAAGTAATTTCATGCTCGTGTGTAGGAATACTCAAACCACAGGTATTAAATATTATATATGTGCCTTCACACTTGATATATTCATCCTTATATTTGTAGTTGTTATGTTTTACATTGTTTGAAGAATTACTAAAGGGTGTTAAAACCAACCACTTTTCAACTTTCACAACATACACAGACGTCGATTATAGTCTGCAAATAAATTTCAACCTGTTAATTAAAAATTCCATAAAACAGGTATTTTAAATATTGTTGTTTACCTTATATTCTTTTTTTTTACATCTTTTCATTTTTAGCTTTTCAATTTAAAAATAATTGGCGATGTCCAGTATGATATAATACCATATTACTCTCCTACATATACTGTTAGTTTTTTTAGAAATAAAACCCAACTCAGTGTTTGAATTTTTCACATAACAGGTAGTTGAATAGTAGAATACACATTACACATGCTCTATTATCTTAATCGTTTTTAGTTATATTGGCTGGTTTTCAATGACGATGTCCTACTGGGTGTACTAACGAAACGTTTTTCAACATTCTTAAACTCCACTTACGTGATGATATTTTTCGATGTTTTTATTAAATTGCTCACACCACAGGTAATTGATTCAAAATATTTACTTCACATACCCTATAATATTCCTAATTTAAAAAAAATGTTTTTAGATCCCAATTATTATCGCAACGTTTTTCCTTTTTTACCGTTATGAAAATTCAACTCACGATGACCCACGCTCGATTTCGTTTTGCATACATTATAGATTAATCTTTCATGTATTTTTCCACAGATTAATCACTTAACACCTTACCCCCCCCCCCCCTTTATTAAAATTATTATTATAAATTTTTATCAACTTAGGTTTTTAAAATTATTTATTGAAATTTTTGCCTATAACTGTAATTTCTACTTTTATCGTAAAATATATTTTAACCTAATGTTTTTCAATCAACGGCCACATCTTTGTTTTTTAAGGAGAACTTCTTTCACTTATTTAAATAAAAAAAAAGGAATAATAATAATTGTTTATAATCCTTATTTCATTACTTTTAAATCACAAATTTTAATATGTACTATATCATTGTATAATTTTCGTCTGAAGAAGCTGTGAAATAACAACGAAACGTAACGTTTTATTAAATTTTTCATGTCTTTGACTAATACTTAAATTTCCTTTTCGAGTAATTTCGTGTTCGTAATCATTATTGACTCAAAACAGCTGTATTCCAAATTTTAAACATTAATTAGTACATTGTCTAACTAGTGCTGAAAGTTGGATATTTCACACGAATGCGATAGTTGAGCCACGAACCGAAGGCAAGTGGCTCATTTGCAAAAGTGGGAAATATCCAATCAGCACGTGTTATACACTATACTTTTCCGACGACCACCTACTATAAATATAAAATAAATTTCTGTAACATTAGCTTACTAGATTTTTGAACCGGCTTGTTTCGCGACTTGCGCGCTGTTTTATGTCGAATTGGCCGTGACGCTCTAGGGCATTTTAGTTGCTACGGGAGACCATGTCGCACTAGTGTTTCAAGCCGGAAAACGTATGCTCCACGTGACCTTTTCAGGTGACCTGTGCAATGTGTCACTTTCAGTAACACCAAGCCATGCCATTTTTGGCATTTTTCGTAGTGGTCGTCGGAAATAGTAATTTACGACACAAGTGCGTAAAGCTACTGTTTAGGCACGAGTGGGGTAGAGTTAAAACGTGAGTGAGCGAGCGTTTTAAGCCCCGCGAGTGACTAAAGATGCCTTACGCATGTGTATCGTACAATATTTTATCTACGATAGAATCTAGAAAACACGGTAAATATAAAAAAATATTTAAATGTAAATTAGGATTACTATCAACCGGTCGTAATTTTGCGTGTTTTAAAAATTTTAAAACACGTCGCTACTCACAACGTGCCTATTGATATCTTTTAAACACGTTACTATTGACGACGTAAACTAATGCAAACATGTTATTAAACAGTCGTTTTACAAACTTAAAACTGCCAACTAAAATGCAATTTTACACATTGTCGTAGATAAACGAAATTAAATGTTGTACAATAAGATTTAAAAATGTTCAAGCAAAATTAATACCTATGGCGGGGGGGGGGGGGGGAGGACTATATTGAAAAATAAAGTTATATAAAATCACATCTCATTTGTTTTATAATCAGGTACCTAGATAACCAGTTTCCCTCGCACATAAATCCGCCGAACCATATGGCAAAATCAAGCAAATAAGTTAAGTTTTGTTTTTCTAGCAACTAGCAATAGCAACTTGGAAAGACGAAAACCATATCAGGCTGATACAGCTGACATTACTAGAAGGCACAAGCAGGAGATTTTTTTGCGAGCAGCTGCAACACTCGTTACGGCATTGTTTTTATAAGAAACTTATCCATGTTTGCTTTTAATTAGAGGCACAGTAATAGCGTCGCGTCGGTGCCGTGAAAGCGAGTGTAGCCGAATGTGGCCCTTATCGGTATTTAGATCTCGTTAAACTGTTGTGGCGGAGATTATTCTTCGTCTGGCCACTAAATTGTGGCGGAGTGACTGGACAGACACCCGAAATGATATTAATATTCATCGGCCGGTGCACGAGTGCATCGCGCGGCAACCTCAAAGCGCACGCCAGCTTTTTGCGGCCGCTTGTCTGATAGCAAATAACGAGCTTGTTTTGGGCCTAATGCGTGTACCCGAGCATACTTAGCCTTCGCGAGCGCAAAAAACCCAAAATTAATATTTTCTTGTTGGTTATGTTTTCAATTTTGGCAGCTCCATATTTGGCGTTGGCGCTCTATTACGCTCTAATGCTGCCAGTCGTACAGGCTAAAGAGTTAATAAATCCTTTGCGTAACAGGCGTGCATAAAGCAATTTGCAGATTCTGATGAATCATCCCTGGGTGTCTATATTACATTTTGGCAGAATTTTCTCTCGTACTTCCTAGTAAAACTTAGGACCCGATGCGTCCATAAACATTTTCTTCACTTTTAGCATACAAAGCAAACTGCCCACGCTGCCTTAATAAAGACACAATTTATGTAACAGTTAAATTCGGTAGCTATTCGAGATTTATCGCATAAGAAGAGAATAAGAAAACAACTTTATGTAAGATGCCCACTTAGAAGTATATGGATGAATACAAATCTCACGTATCTTAAGAGATACGATTGTGGATGAATCAGGCAAAAGTTATATAATCTAGTATTGGTTTAGTTTGTTGCTTCACTCACAAGTAAATAAAAATAAGCTAACGGATTCCTGATTTTTGGCACAAATGTTTCGTAGCACCCTAGTAACACGCGCTCTAAAGTTTCCGGTGTTGGGTTGCCGGAATTGTAGTTTTCTTGTGCAAGAAAAGGGCTAATTGCCGAGTTTATAAAAAAAAGTTTAAAGGAAACCCGAAACAAGTAATATAGTACTTATTTGAAAACTACGACCCCGGTACTCCAGATGAGTAGACTTTTAAAAAGTTACTTCTAAGGTACTAAGGAATATTTGTGCCAAAAATCAGTACTACATTATTTATTTTAGGTTTCCTTTAAACCTCTTTTTAATATCCGTAACTGCGCTATTAGCCTTCTTGTCCAAAAAAACTACAACGCCGGCACCCCAGAAGGGAGAACTTTTAAATGGATACTCTTTGTCCTGGACAGAGCGGCAACCCACGTTGCTTGGTATAGTCTTGGTAGAAGGTGTTGCGGATGCCTCCGAAAATTCGCCTGACATTTGACCGAATGTATATTTGACTTTGGGCCTGATAGACACTAAAATCGAATGCTAAATATCGTCTTCCTCCAACAAATGGTTTTTCAGCTATAGCGCCAACAGACAGACAGCCGTACAGACAGGCAGACAGACGAAATTAAGAAAACATGCTTTTTCATCATCTAGGAACTCTGAAACATAAAGATCTGAAGAGCTCTCGGAAGACGATTTTCTCACGATTACAATACTTCATCTTTTAGACGAGGGTAGAAAAAAGTTTTAAAATGTTTAAATCTTGCTTGCAACTAATACAAGTGCTTTGGGCATGTTTTATCAAATTTAAAATTTTTGCCGAATGAAAGGAAAATTGATCTGAAAGTATCTTGTTAGCATTCTTGTCTCGCCCTATAGAAAGAAAGGAATAACAATAACAATAAAATATATAGCTATACACCTCGTTCATGACAACTATGGCAAAGCTATCTAATTCTATTTCATTTTTTTTTCCACTTTATTTCTTTTGCCACATCACAGTCGACTTGGTCAAGTCAGCTTATCATTTTCAAAATCTCGTGTTGACGCCATTCACTAAAAAAACCTACTTGAAGTGAATAATAATCAGAAGGCAAGAGCCATGCGATGAACACAACATTTCTGGAAATGAAACCAATAGTCAACAAAGAATACCTATAGAGAAATGTTTGAAAGCGATTTACAACAAACATTCTACTCATAGGAGATGTAAAAACAAATATGGCGATTTCTAAAGCTGCTACCATAACACAAATGGTACCAGCTAAACAGATAAATAATTTTCAATTGAAAAATCGTTTACATAAACGAGCCAATTATTATATTAAAATGTGCAGACGCTGCAATATTAGAGGAAGTAACAGCATTGGTTCAAATTATGTTTTACAACAAAATAATCTCAAAAGAATGGGAAATGAATATTATTACAAGTATTCAGGAAAAAATACTAGACAATTGTAGAAGAATAAACCTTCTACACACCGCTTCAACAAGAATAATTGCTGAGCGAATGCAATGGTTGCACATTAACAATAATATTTAGTTGTGTCTTATAGGGATGCAATATTTATTAAAAGCAGAGTATGACGATCGATATTTTTCTGATTTCAGCCAATTATTGCTGTGGTCCCTGCAACATAAACGTCGTCGAATATTTCAGGTTGTCTATATAGTCTTTGGTAATGTTAGGATTTGTGGCTCTGGACGCCCTAACTTAACTGACGGAGCTATAAGGCGTATTTATTTAGGGTTCCTTCCGATAAGTCTTTGTTGGGTTTATCTCGAAATATCGTCTATTATGTGGTGTAGATTTAGTTCTATTAGTTTGATGAATTATTGCACACGTCTGATTACTTCAGGATTTTATAGTATTTGGAAGTAAATTACTGTTCGGCCGCACGTAATCTCAGGTGTGAAATGGTTGTACCTGCTTCCAAGTGTTTACTATCTCTTTGCAGCCTACTTTACGTCACATCTCGACTACTTCATGTGGTTCAGCAAAATGTGTCACAATAAGTCGCTACTTGTGACGTTTAAGTAAATCATTGAATTATTTTGCTGCCGCTACCCCTCTTCAACTTCTGTTCGTGGACTACTCATTTGTAAATTACGTTTCGGGGTGAATATTGGACATAATTCTGATGGCTTTATTTTACAGAATATTAATGTAACAAGGTTATCGCAGGAAGCTTAGAACACAGCAAATTAGTGTATGTAGTTGTATGGATCTGCAAGTGCGCATTGAATACACTATGCTGATTTTTTATGTTCACATAGATTCTGCAACTAAAAGTAGTTAAGATGTCTTGAGGTACAAAGAAAAAATCAATATCATTAACAGTGATTACTCTACTGTTTGCAGGAGAATCAACATTGTGTCTCTTGTGAACAGAAGAGTTATCACTGACATTTTAACTTTACATAAACTTCTTAACGATAAAATGTATTATCCTGCGCTACTTTCTCTTACAGTCCTTAATATTCCAGAAAAAGAATTAAGAATTAATAATCACTTGTTTTCTATAACGTTTTCCAACACCAAATGTTCTATGAATTCTCTAATAAGTCGAATGTCAAGATCGTCAATAATTTATTGTCTAGATATCAATACATTTACTGTTTCTCAAAATATCCTTAAAAAACTACTAAAAACTAAAAATTTATAAATTAACATCTAGTTATAGTATTGTCTATAATTAGTTCTTGTATACACTAATTTACTCTAATTTTTTTTGTAAAAAAGTAGATACTGTAGTGACAGTAATCCTGTATGTATGCTAAATCAATAAATAAATAAATACAGAGATAATAAACCTAGTACAAGACATATACACCGACAATCAAGATAAAATAACAAGGAATTGCGAAGCAAGTGCAGGATATTTTATTTGACAAACATATAAAGTAGGTTGCATTCGTGAATTTAATCATAGTCCATATAACTACGATACCGAAAAAAAAGGAATGTTCGATGGCAGAGAACAAAAGATGATATGCAGAGGCTACTAATGCGAAAAAGAAATTAAAAACTTAATATAAGCTGCAAGCCATGACCAACAAGATCATAGAGTAAATATCTTGGTATTACAATAACCAGTAGGTAACGGGTAACTACCTGAAAAAGTAGAGTGGCAAGCGACTTCGGGGGATTCGACTGCGTCGTTATTGAGTTTGAAGAACTCAACGTTTCGCCCGGTTTCATAAGGGGATTTATCAGGAAATAAGCAAACGAGCACGGTAACTTAACATGTAAGTTACGCCAGAGGAAAAACTCTTTTGCAGGGGAAGGGATAGAAGAGCATGGTAATTCAACATGTAAAGCACGCCAGAGGCGAAATTCTTTTAACTATAGGAAGAAGGAAATTTATAGGCAAGTGTTGTCGCGGTTGAGTGAAGAGGGCTGTGGGCGGGGTTTAGAAATTAGCGCTTTCCTCGTAGAGGGAAAGGGAAAGCCTTCGTAGCAATTGAAATTATTGGTGTGTTTGTAAATCTCAATGGTTTCGCGACTTTTTTTGCTGAAGAAGATTGAGAATTTGCAGATAATATAAGTTTTATAGAAAAATATGTTATGGCAGGTACCGCGATGGTGTTCGGCGATGGCCGATGGTGAAACAAGACCCGACCTGAGCCACAGCTGGTGTTCGGAAATACAAGTTATTACTTAACGTCCTGCTTTATCAATGTACACAGCATTACAAACGCAGGAGATTTTACAAACACAATTAGACGACACGGTGTTTAATTTACCTTTGGGTGAAGAAAGAACTTGAAATCTTGCTCGGGGGCTTGAATACTGTCTGTTTTTTTTCGACGAAACTTTTCTACGCGATCGGTGACTTCGTATGTATGGGGAAGAAAGACTATTGCTACGAGAGGATCGGCTTATGGAGGTTTGGGTAGCCATGGATAAGGATGGCGATTGATGGCAGACTGTATATCCCTAGTATGGTAACCGTTGTTCCTAAGACCTTCTCGAATATTTAAAATTTTTCATAATTACTTTGCATTCTCGCATCAAGAATAACTAAGCGTACTGGTTTAATTACATTCAAGTATGGATTATCATGAATAATACCTTCCTTCATTAATTATTAATATATAAAAACTTTGGAAAAATGTCGTGAACGAATTTCCAAAACCTTTATACTTCTAATCACAATGTTATACATCTCTAAATTGTAATAGTTAAATAAATAACTGAAGAAGCCAACATAATTGGCGAAACGTTTAATTAATAATTTAAATTTTTTCAACTTTTATTAAAGTATGTTTTACGACAAAATGAATTTTATTTATAATCAAAAATCATGCATATTAAATAACCTTGACTTAATAATCTCCTAAATTACACTTCTCGAATATGATTCAGTTCAGCGTGGATATTATCAGGTTGGGATATGTAAACAGCTAAATGTGCAAGCGAAGATCTCACAGGTTCTTGATTCGCCCAAAGATCAATTGAACACCATGTCGTCTGAAGGTGATTATAGAGTTCATTGCTTATGTAATACTAAATACATTGGTGAAACAGGTGAACAGATTGGGTCTTGTTTCATTATTGGTTATCGCCGAACACCAACGCGAAACTTCGATTATCTCCAAATCCCCATTCTTCTTCAGCAGAAAGATTTGCGAAGCCATTGAGATTTACAAACACTCTAATAATTTCAATCGAGACGAATCATTCGCTTTCACTTCATGTGGATAGTGCTAGTTTCTAAACATTGCCCACCACCGTCTTCACTCAACCGTGACGACACTTGCCTCGAAATTTCCTCTTCATCTTTCCAATCTTTATCAGAGGTTTGCCTCTGGAGTGATACAGACGTTGAGTTACCCTACTCGTTTGCTTGTCTCCTTATAAAGCCCCTTATGAAAG
Source organism: Agriotes lineatus (assembly GCA_940337035.1). NCBI lineage: Eukaryota > Metazoa > Arthropoda > Insecta > Coleoptera > Elateridae > Agriotes > Agriotes lineatus. Next base: position 47,499 of record CALNHX010001061.1, read on the forward strand.
CGGGTGAAAAGTTGAACGTTTTAAAATCAATAATGACACGGTCCAATCCCGGAAGTTGGTCGTTACATAATGACAATGGCCGTGTAAGCCTACGAAATAATCTAGAGTAGCAAATAACAAAAGTAAACCAAGTATTTGCATGCTTAAATAATACGATATGGAAAGCTCCCTACCTTCGAATAGAAAAAATGAGACTTTTCAAAAGTGTAGTAAGACCTATCCTTACTTACATCTCAGAAACCACACCAGAACTAAAGCAGTCACTGAACAGTAATCGTTAAGACAAATAACAAACGAAATAATTTTGGACCAACATACCATCTGTGTAACGACGAACTGTAAGTATTCCTATTGCCTACAGTAAGATGTGAAGAAGAATATTAATAGAATTTCCCTCACATTAGAAAGTGTATTCGGCGCCCCCTATTTCTATAGTGCCCGAGGTGCCATCACCTTTACCCTCTCACATAAAATCAATTTTATCACAATTAATTCAATTGTTTTACTTAATCAGTGTTCAATTTACTAAACATAGAATCGCCGGAGGCTTTAAGCATAAATCATTAAGTGTGTCACTTAAAAGCCTATTTAGGTAACTCACTCGGGGCTGACGAAATAATTAGAAATATAGCTGGGAGCACAGGCTTATGGGACCTGCTAGGGCACTGTTGAATTCCCACCGATGATGGACAGCGGCCTCAAATTGCGGCTGCGGCGGAATCAAAGCACGCACGTGTTGATTTTTACGGCGGCGGTGTTGTAACAAGGTGTTAACCCAGCGGAATGCTCGAAACGGAACGTGATAAAATTTCGATAGCAACTCCAGATACAGTCATGATAAATGCGATAGGAGCGATCTGATAGTTCGGCGCTCGAGGTGTGTGAGGAAAGCCGCAGCAATTGCTGGTGGCCTACTGCCACCCACGGCCTGCGAAGTGAAATAATTGGCAGCAGAAGGATTTTCACCTGGACGCAGATGTCTAATAGAAATGGGACGGTAATCTCTTCTGGGGTCGGTGTCAGGTGGGGTTGGTATTAGATAAGGTCTGATGTTACTTGATCGTACAGCTAGTTGCTACAGCTTTTCGAGACAAAGTGATAAGTGATAAGAGACATAGAAACTAAAAAAAAGTTCATGTTAGGTATATAATACCACAAAAGTGTCAATCCAATGCAAGTTTGAGGCTTAGAACTTTGCTTACTGAATCAAAGTAATACTATGTTTAGTATGTCGATGTTTGGCAACCTGCCTCTGAAACTTTTTCCAAGCACAACCCTCTCCATCGCGCATTGTACTACTATCAGTGCTCTTTACTATGAAAGTACTTATCTTCAATTAGAGTTGATAGAATTCTGGAATCCAAAACAGTGTTGCTGTTTTGCAACATCCGCCCATCCTAACCTGATTCTTCTAGTGACTCCAGCTGTTGACTGCTCTATTTTATCCTGGTTTAATCTGAATTGATTTTCGCTATTGAACGAAGCTTTTGTTGGCTATCCCATTCCATTCTTCCATTATTTTTTCCATTTCGTCTTCATCTTAGCTTGTCGGTAAATATTAAGTGACTACGATATTTTCTTTTAATATATTTATACTTGCAAGAACACACGTATAGGCTTCCGCAAGATCAAAATTGAAGGTGTTGGTTATGAATGGTCTGATGAAAATAGGGAAAGCATGCCGATAACTGAAAAACCAGCATCAAAAGCTAATCACCCAAATAAAGGGAGGATTTACGGTTATGAAACTAGGCGCGGTAATGAATAAGGCAAACAGAATAAGAGATATAATTAAATTTTGTACTTGAAACATCTAAAGTTGGAAAAGGAAATGATCTAATAAAAGAAATTAACAACGCAAAATATTGGGTTTTCCTGAAAAAAACGACAAAGCTTTTTGGAGGTGGTTGACCGGCACATTATAATATTTAAGAGAGTTGAAGTGGGGTGGCATGCTTAATCAAAGCTGGGAAATAATAATTAAATTCCTTTTAGTTGATTTTCCTTGGAATTAAATTATTTTTCAAAATACGGTAATTATAATCGGCAATTGCCATTTTTATTAAAAAGTACTTTACAATTATTTTCTGAAAGTAATTACTACATTCAATTATTCAATTACTTTTAAGTAATTAAATTACTTTACAGTATTTAACTTACTTTGCAAGTAATTGAATTACTTTTTGGCAATTAAATTACCAAATAACTGGCCTCGACAAGGTATTAAATGGCCAGAACACAAAAGGTAAAATAAAGCCTTATTTAGTTACTTGTTAAGAAAATGGCAATAAGGCAGTCCTGGAGCAATACCTATAGGTTAATAATTTCCTATGACTAGTCGAAGAACAGGGCATTTAACAAATCAATCATTCAAAAAATGCGGCACAACTGAAAGAGCAATGAAACGTAAAATGGTGGGCATAAACCTGAAAGACGAAAGACAAATACCTGGCTATGTAAAGTAACAAAAGTGAAATAGATGGACAAAGAAGTTACTAAACCGAAGACCATGAAACCACAAAACACGAATCGGACGCCCGCAAACAACATGGTATGACGATGTCAAAATGGTTGAAGGTTTAAAGTGGCAGCAACTAGCGCAAAACAGAACGAGGTGGAAATAGGAAAAGAAGGCCTATGTGACAAAATGGACTAAAAAAACTAAAGAAAAAGAAAGATGGGATAAAGTCGGAGAACAGCTAGTTTTGTGCAGGAGCAAAGAGATATTTAGTGCAGGCGCGTATGTTTGTAGATAAAATGTGCATATGTTGTGTCTTGTGTAGTGTAGGCTGTCCAGGATATAGCATTGTAGCTTACTAATAATTATTGTGTAAGAAGCGGAAAACATGTCTGCGATAATTGCGGAGTTAATTTTTCCCACAACAATTGACTATAAATATCTTCATTAGACAATATTGGTTTATAATAATTATTTATTAAATTCAATTTACTTGTTTAAAACGATGTACTAGCACATGGCTATCTAAATACTACTAAATTCACATGTACGACAACAATTTCTAGTGAAAGTAATTGAATTACTATTTTATTTCAGTAATTGAAAATCTGGTAATTCAATTACTTCATTGGTCGGTAATTAGTAATTCGTAATTAATTATTTTTTTAAAGTAATTTGCCCAGCTCTGTGCTTAATGTCAGCTGAATGGAAGAACAAAACTATTACATGGGAATTGCGGCCAGAAATAAGGATGCAAATAGAGCTAAAAATAATAGAAAATGAAACAAAAACATTTAAGGAACCAGAAGCAATTGAAAAAAGAACAAATTACTAAAGAAAATATTGTATTTTTGTATTTATTTATTTAACCATGTGTATGTAGAAAACATTTATGGCATGTCAGTAATAAAAACATATTAAAATAATAATAACACATTAAAATCAGATCAACGCATTAAAATCACAGATATAAGTAAATAGATATGACACAGCCCATGCCAAACCTGCATTAATTATAAAAAGTGTTTGTGAGATAGATACATTTTAAACTGCAAAGATTCTAAAATTAAAGTTTCCCTACTCTTTGGTTGTCTCAGCAATGAATCAGATACAGAATCATTTATTTTAGTGTTATTGATAAAAATCTTACACAAGTCAAACAGTAATCACAGTTATCACATTAACATTAACATTAAGATCATATTGATTAAATATCAATTAAATATCAATTAAATAAGAGTTCATACACTAAGACCCACAGCATACAAAGACAATCATTAACTTCACCTCAGTAGCGAGCTAGAGAAAAGGAGAATAGAAGAGAAAAGGGAAACAGAACAATTATGGAAAAAGTAGAACAAGAAGAATAGAAAACTGAGTGCTTGGTGGACGCAGAAAGTCAAAGAAGTATCGAAGAAGACATTATGGAGATAAGTATTCGTGCAACCACCAACATGAAGACAAAGAATATACAAAAGACAGACGAACGCAACTAAAAAAACTATTGAAAGCCAAGAATAGTAGGTGGGAGAATTTTGGAAAGAAATTTAAAGAAAACAAGCAAACGCTGTTCTACACATTAGTTATTAAAAGTTGAGGCAAGAGAAGAAAATCCAATTAAAACAATTTAAAGATAAAGAAAAGAATGAACTAACAGGAAGAAGATATATTTTGCATAGATAGACAGAGCATTTAATGGAATTACTCCATACAGAACCAATAGAAAATAGAAGAAATGGAAAAGAACAAGTAGTAAGAAAGAAAAAAACTACAACGGGACACAAGATGACGCAATTACAGAAAACAAAACAATAAGAGGCCATTTGTAGAATGGAATTAGGGAAAGCAGGCGGATACGATAGAATCAACTCGGAAGTGGTAAACTTTATGGAAATGTAGGTGAATAACTGCTGCTCAAAATCATGAATAAAGCATGTAGGGACAAAATAATACCGGAAGATTGGAAGAGTGCAGTAATTCTGCCTGTTTGCAAAAAGGGAGACAGCAGCTATAGAGAGATATTACTCTTCACTGTGCAAAGGAAAATCTAGAAAACATATTAGAAAACACATTAACAAAACACGTGGAGCAACTCTTCCAATGCTTGCAGTGTTGATTCAAGCCAGAACGAGCTACTAATATTCAACGCCAGACAAAACCGAGCAAGCTGCTTCATAGACCTAGTAAAAGTATTTGACCGAATAAAAACAGCGGACATATTATGTTAAGTACTCAAAAACAAAACAGTGCATAACGAGCTGGTCAGAGCCATATATATAGTATAATCAAAAATTATTTTCATCCATTATGTCTATGGAATAGTTCCTAATTTATGAATGCAGCTATGTTTAAACTTATATTTCAAACTTGACATTTGATTTTTAAGTGAGTCAATTTTGAGATTTAAGTTTAAACATAGTTGCATTCATACATTGGGAACTATTTCATAGCCATATTAGATGAAAATAATTTTTGATTATACTACATATATGGCTCTGACCAGCTCGTTATGCACTGTTCTGTTTTTGAGTACCTAACATAATATGTCGGCTGTTTTTATTCGGTCAAATACTTTTACTAGGTCTATGAAGCAGCTTGCTCGGTTTTGTCTGGCGTTGAATATTAGTAGCTCGTTCTGGCTTGAATCAACACTGCAAGCATTGGAAGAGTTGCTCCACGTGTTTTGTTAATGTGTTTTCTAATATGTTTTCTAGATTTTCCTTTGCACAGTGAAGAGTAATATCTCTCTATTTATGATCATACTTTAGTTTATACAAAACGTGAATACTAGGAATTAGACAGCTGGCAGCACTAAGCTCACTTCTACCGGTTGTCTTAAAAAGAATTACATCTAGTATGCTTTGGATTTCCCATAATGCAATCTAAAATTGTATTTGAAATTGGCAAAACTCTAAGTCTATGTCAAATTCGAAATTAGCATGTTATGTTTTGCGTCAGTTTCAAAAATGACTCAAAACCTAACCTGCTAACCACGAATTTGACATAGACTTACAGTCTTGCCAATTTCAAATAAAATTTTAGATTTAAGACACCCGGTATTTACATTGGTAATAGATGATACCATGAAGGAAGTCAAGGCCACATCAGAAAATATCATATGGATACTATAGCACGAAATCGATCTACGATCTCAGACAGGACTTAGGAGTCAAACTAAGACGTTTTGGTCCCATAAGAAGAATTAATAGTCACAATTTCACTAAAATAATATAGAAATCCAAAATGCAAGCAGCAATACCAAAAGGTAGCCACAGAATCAGTTTGACCAAAAGCAGATAAAGTGGCGAAGAACATGAAAGCCTGTAGAAGTGTAGAATCTTCATCAGAACGCATACAATACCAAACACACTTCGACATCAGTAATGGTATAAGAGATTCTGAAAAGTAAGTAATTACATTTATACCTCCCCATTCGATTCCAGTTGAACCTTTTGAAAGTAATTTCTAGCTAATGTAAACAACCATAGAAATATAGTATCTCTCTGCCTCATTACCTTTCTATGTGATGCTTCGTCAGTGATCGTCATCTAATTCGATTTCGAGGGATAAGTCCTAGTCGATGTCCCTCACAAATCTTGTATACCTTAAGTCTACCCTTGCTCATTAAGGATTTGATCAAAGATCAACCGTATCGAAGTCCTGTTTGATATCAATAAAGCATAGCTGTAGATTTATACTCACGCTATGCATTACCAGATCATTGTCTAGGTCTGTCCAATTATAGTTAATTGCTGGGGGTTCGCTGAAACGTTACCTTAAATCCGCCTGCACCATTAGTCGATAGAAGTCTAATGACATTCATTCCTAATTTATATGATTGGCATTGAAGACTTATTGTGCTGTTACGCTCTCAAAATGAGTCATATGAGAGCACAGGAAGCGCCATAAAATATAAAAACAACAAAAAAGTTGATAGCTACTTCAACGAGTGCGCCCTTAATTTATGCACAGCACTGGGGAAAACTCACTTACATCACGGTGAAGCACTTTAATATCTAGTACAGGTATCTTAAGCCAAAAAATCTGATCTCAAAAGTGTTCCAATAGAGATTTATTTCGTCCAAACCAGCTTTCACTGGAGCAGCAGATACCTACAGCAGCTCGCTGCGGCTTGGAAACGAATAAATGCGGAGAAGAGCAGTGAAGCCTTCCTCTCGCAGGCGATTTTCGGAATAACTAAACAACACAAGTCGAACTCGGGCTCCCGTTGCCGTTAAATCCATCTACACCAAAAAAACACACGTGTTATAATAATTAAAATAAACTGAAATGATAAGCGATTTAATTCCGACTTTCAATCCGAATGATGGCTAACCGCCAGTATGACATCGACCACACTAATATTTTCCTCGCTCTTTAGCTTCCTGCAACGGACAAAAAGCTTCGGCAACCCTCTGGGTTCCCGATTTGTACCACCGAAAGCGTTCATCCACCCCATTTCCTACATTTTCCCGTGGCTTCGCTTGTTGCCATGTCCATTCATTCCTACGACACTCTGTCGCTCTTACTGCACGGAAATTTTAAGATGACCGCTTGCGTCAGCGATTTGAAGCGCAACGTTATAACCAGCAAACCGTAGCACGTCCATGCGCGAGGCGGGTCGCTAGGACCTGAATACTAATAAAACGTAATTTGAAACAACAAGCGGTGCCTTGCTTCTGCAACCGATTAAACAGGAATCTTTCTGAATTGAAATCAATTTAAATACGGAAAAAATCAACGCGGCGGGGAAAGTAGAAAATACTTTAACAAATTCATAATCAATTAATTTCGACTAATCCAGATACATTTTCTTTGAGGCGGTTTTTTAGAGAACGTGTTCATACAGTACAAATTTACCCTTTGAAGAAATTTTATAAGTCTTCCATCACGGCCATTTCTAATTCCTCTGCCGCATTTCCTATAATATTTTCGATGTTTTCTAAAACACTTTAACAAATTCATAAGAAACCAATTTGGACTAAACCAGATAAATTTTTTTTTGGGGCGGTTTTTTGGAGAACGTGTTCAAACATTACAAATTTTCCCTTTGGAGAAAGGTTATAAGTCTTTCATCACGGCCATTTCTAACTCCTCTGCCGCATTTCCTATATTTTAGATGTTTTCTGTATTAGTTTCAATCTCCGATTACGAAGCTAAGATGGTTATTTTTGCTGCCGTAAGCTGTGCATAGAACTCTGGCTTGAAACATGAACCTGAATGATTTCAATGCTACACTTTTTGAGAGCTTCATAATTATGTAGATGATTATTTGATATTGCTTGTATTTTTGTGATTAGGTGTTTTCGTTTTCATTAGAAAATAACGTTATTCCTCCTATGCTGAGATCTGAAATAGTACGTCCTCACTTAAGTGCTGTGCAGTTCTCTCCGTATAGTGTGGGTCCTCCAACCAAGAAGATATTCTGTTTAAATATAACTGTAATGTAAAAATCGCTTTGTATTAACGCAAAAATGTTTGATGCGCTGTTTACTAGTAAATCCTCACGTTTTCCTACATTATTTGAGTTATAACTTGCTGTAAAGGTAAATAAATTGCCTATGATCTTCAAAATTGATAACATCATCAAGGGTTGTATTAATATCTCTATGAAAATACCCACACTTTACTAAGATTTAGCATCATATATATCTGCTTTTATCAGACGGCTTGTCATCATGGTAAATTGGTCCATGTTTAATACTGTTACGTAACACGCAGCAATAATAATAAAATAGATGATAACAACTAGTCAATCATTCAACACTATTAGTGTCTCTCCACAAACATATAAGCTAAACACATATTTTAATCGATATACCTATAAGTTGTACGTAGGTACCTTGTATAATATCTTTAGTTAAAATCTGTGTGTTATATCGGGCGGGTGAGCTGTAAGTTTATCCTGGGCTTCTTATTTCACTGTATATATATGTCCATTTCTTCCAATTACTCCATTAGTCACCAACCGTAGTTATTTGTATGAAGTTCCATAGTTACCATACACACGAATTCCTAAGGGTAATAGAGATTTGGTTGAAATCGTTTCATTTTACTCTATCGGCTGCTGAATCATCGTATTTGCTTCTGCTTTCACTGTTTACCACCAGGTTTTTCTTGATCTTTTCTGTTTTTTTCCGCCCTGTGGATGATGTTGTCCTCTTTTCTTGATTTTCTTAATGCCTAGCCTGTCATTCCTTATTTACATGTTTACGTCTCGAGTTTGTTCTTTTTCTTAGCGTTTGATTCGAGAGTCTGTTTGGCCACCATATACCTAGGATAAATCACGAACATTTGTGTAGAAGTTTGTACTTTTGCTTTTATCCCTCTTTTCATACACCAAAATTCACAGCGATAGGGCAAAATCGATTTTATTATTGCATACCACTCACAACATATACCCTCTATGAAAGTTTTACTTAAGTGACAGGTACTTCTACCTTAAACCGGGGTCGGTAGCTCAGTGGTAAGCATCATGACTATTGATGTAATGGTCGCCAGATCGATTCCCGATCCTGGTTAGGTTTTCAAAAATAAAAAATGCAGATGAAAGCCTCTACAGAATGCCATCATGCGGGAGTGATGTAAAACCGTGGGTCCCATGTTACTACGATGTGTAGCATGTAAAAGATCCCTTGCTAGGGTTGAAATTCTAAGTAGGACCATATGACCAAAGCAGTCGGTGTCTAAGGTACCTGGTACTGTGCATGCTTATCCCTTGTCCATTAACAAACAAACTTCTACCTTAGACACACAAACCTAATACCTATAAGCTGGGAGTACCAGAGGGTAGTATTTCGGGACCAGTTTTGTACTTGCTCTATATTGCGGATCTACCAATACGTAAAGAAGCAGCGATAACAGCATTCAAAAATGATACAGCTGTAATGGTTACCTATAAGACCTTAAAGACCCAGAGGTAGATTAAAAGAGGAATATTAAAGGGCAATGAACAAAAGTCAACGTATGTAACATTCCCGCTAACAAGAGATACTTCCTCACCAATTCTTACTGTTATTGTTATTTTCCTATTGCTTTGAAAGAAATTGTAAACGATCTTCATTATACTTCACTGAATGAAACATTCTGTTGTCGTCGATAACGTGGTAGCGGCCATTGTAGTAGATGTGTTGGTATATTTAACATGTGACTAGAACGTTTCCGACCTAAAATAAGCTTTCCTGTCCTAGTGTTTGGTTTGAGCAGATCAGTGATTAATGATAGAGATTGTCCCGAAATCAGGCATTAGACGTGACCGCTGGAGGCCGTGCTAATTGGCGCGCTAAAAATCGCTGTCAGCAAACAGCGACCTCTGTCGCAAGCAATCATATTTTCCATAAGGGAATTAATGAGCGACGCACTCGAGCGCGGGTTAATAAAACATAGTTGATCCATTGATGCAGGCTGCCTTGGACGCGCACTCGCCTGCTGGTACCGTTACCCCGCGAAGAGCTTGTTGTCATTGGAAAGATTTTGTTGTTTTAGCCTAAACGATGCCGTGAAAAGCAACGAATTATCTGTCACTGGTAGTTATTCATTCCTTGACACACTTCGGTTCCTGTTTTACAAGTTTTTTACTGAAATTCTGAGATGTAAGATTCTTGTATTATCAGCAGATGGTCTAGATAAAGAGACAATGCTAATTTATCGCAAGATGGGGCTGCTTGTTTGGACTTGGTTATTTTAATGAATAAACGTCGAAGTTATACAATCACTCAATGTGTCTATAACACGAATATTTTAAAACTAAGCTCGGTAACTATTACAGTTGTCGAATTTTAGCGAAAGTATATCTTTTTTCTTTAATAAATAAAAGAAAAATATCGACCGTGTTTTAAAATGCGTTATTATTAGAATCACTCGAATCTAATTTTATTTCAAATATCAGTTTCTAAATACTCATATACTTCCCTTTCCACTATAATCACTTTTCTTCTCCCTCTTTTATAGCCCTTGATATTAAATGTTTGCCAAAATAATACTTAAACCCTCGTGACTACATGGGTACATTTAACGGCCGGCCAGCTACAATGAAGGCGGAATGGGTTTATTTCAAAATTTCCAATTCATTAGTCAATACAAAAGAAGCGCTAATGAGTCTTTAAAACAGCAAATATGTCCAGATGGAAACGAAAACTCATAAACTAAAAGCTCAACCAAAATAAAAATAATCTGAAATACTATACAAATCAAAGCCAGGAAATAAATCAGTTTGCAGTAGATAAAACACATAAGTCAATACTAAAGTATGTAATAGTCGATGATATGTCAATTAGCTATTAGCAGCATAAAGCGGACAGCAAAATCTCAAACACATAAACCTGTAATGATATCATTAAGAACGCAATTAAATGTAAGGACAAACTAGATCATTGAAAAATCAATAGTGAATATCAATACCAAAGCAAATACAGCTTCTACGAGTCCTTAAGGTTGCTAATCGAAGTCGTTGGCCCATCGGCTCAACGGCACTACGTATGATACTAAATTATAAATTTACAACAGTGAAAGTGAAGTTAGAAGGAATCTTAAAGATCCCAGTCAAAAACGTTGGCACTTGGCCTAACAATACGGTCTCGATAAAATAGGCAAAAATTAAACATCACGGGGAGTTTGAAGAAATGCTCCTCGAGAAATAGTAGCACTAAATTATAGCTACGTGCACGGCCAATTAGATGGCCTCTCACAAAACCTTAATGATACCGGGAGGGGCATCGCAGGGTCTCAACTGCAGATGAGTGGAGCCACGAACAAGACGTCCACTCACGGGGTATTAGGGTTAAATTTCTGGAAGTAACAATGAAAGGAAAGAGTGGTTAATTAGTAGGCCATTACTGCAGCTAACAGGAGCACCTGGACGGGAACAGAACAGCTGTAAATGCCCCACAATTTATATCAAATCAACGAAGCTCAAAGAGAAAGAGGAAGGCTTTATGACCGGTATACACTTGATGTTCTGCGATGACTGATGATGATTATAACACCTGACATGAAATAACGTTGTTGTACATAGATACCGGTTTTTACTGAACATCCTGTTTCACCAATTTACACAACTGTACAGCAGCAAAGACAAATGTAAACACTTATGATATGTTTAATTTATCCTTGGGTAATGGAAGAATCTGTTAAATTTTACTCAGAGGTTTGAAAACTTTTCTGATGTTTTGGTTTTCTAAGAAACTTTGCTAGGTGGTTTGTAATTTGGTGGTTATAGTAAAGAAACATTATTGTTGTGGAAAAATGTAATCTCGGAGAATTGAGTGGCCATGGATGGAGATGGGGATTGATGGTGGACTAAATATCCCTAGCTTTCCTGAGCTTTGAAATCACCTCCCTCTTTACTAAAGTTCCTATTTTTTATTGTAGTCATATAGATACTATCGCTGCCAAAAAAATTCTCATGATACTTAATCTAATTACTTGATTTTATCCACAGTGGCTTAGTGTGTATGTGACTATTTGTCATTTTTGACATTTTGGGGTTATTGTTATATTATTACTTTATTCAGGTTATTTTGTGAAATGGTGCTTCTTCCGCAACAAATTTCATCGACCACACGTTGCAGTAGCCATCCCGCTTCTAATTTTGCGATGCAAAGCCCTTTTCGACTTCGGTTAGAACATGATTCGAATTTTAAGTTTTGCTAACAATTGAGTGACTTTAATCTACTTGATACAACTTTACATAGTTACATAAGGCAAACAAACTGTGCGTAATTTTTTGACCGCAATAGTACTCGTGATTTGGTGAAATAAAACGTTCAGTAAAAACACATATCTCTTCAGCATCATCAGCTATTGCTAAGCACCAACACGATACCGTCTATAAGATTATTTTTGTTGAAACGCCTATTATTTTAAAATGTCAGTTCTTGTTTGGTAGAATGATTCGCAAAGCCATTGGGATTTACAAACACTCCAATAATCTCACTCGAGACGAAGGCTACTCCGCCTATTATCTGTTTCACTCAGCTGTTACGACTTTTGACTATAAATTTAGCTTTCTTCCTTCCGATCAGTAAGAGTGTTTCGTCGCTGGCGTGATTGACACGTTGAGTTATCGTGCTATTTTGCTACTCCTCCTGATGAAGCACCTTATGAAAGTGGACAAAGCGTTGAGTTCTTCTATCTCAACGATAACAGGGTCCAAACCCGGAAGTCGTTCGTTACATAAGGATAAGGGCCATGAAAATGTTTATGTTTCCAATGTATTGGTTAATATATGTTATTATATATTTGGGAGGTATTTATGGCATAAATATTTGTTTTAATTTTCCTTCAGCTCTTCGTATTCTAATCCTACCGAGCTTCCTAGAACAGCAGTAACGCATGTGCTTAATATTCAGAAAGTTCTCTGAGGTAAATATCAGAGCAGCATTTGTCAGCCTTTCCTGGATCTTATTTGATTTTTCCACTCTTACTTTCAGTAAACCATCCTACAATTATATCCTATGGTAAACAGAAAAACAGGGTCTCTATAGTAACCTACCCCAAATTGAGAAAATGCAACTATGTACGTTGACCGTTGACCTTTGAGTCTACTCCTTATGGCAACTTCATTTATTTGTCTCTTTTTACATGTTGTTATTACTTAGATGAGATACCCATTCTTGCACTTTTTCGACCTACTTTATTATACTTAGATTGTTTCTGCTTCACAGTACATCATCATCATCATTATTATTATTTTAAGCTTATTGTTTTCATAGCGTGATGTTCTTACATCATACTTTACAAATCATGGCAGTCATTTCCAAATAGTACTATGTCTTGAGTATCGAATATATGATAACATCTTACCCGCAATTTATTTTCCTGCTGTTTTGTGAAAGCTACACTATTTTTTCTACCTTTGGAAAGTATGGTGTTGTTTGTTAATATTTATCGAATTTGGTTTTATATGCCTTTATTTTAATTTCCCTTTATTTCAGTACCTAGTTCTTTTCCTAAGTCTTTTTACGTTAAAGAGTTCCTATTGGAGTTTCGCCAGATTGCATGATTTTATCTTAATTTTTGATACAAAATTCAAGACGACGTCCACCATTCGTAACAAGGGCAATACCGAGAGCACTAGCTACAGGACCAAGACAATAGCAACCTTCACGGATCAGAATTTACTGTGACAATTTTAGATTCGTAAATCTTCGAAACTTTAAAGTCAGCTGATTTTACGAAAAATATGTAAGGCCTAACGATTTTAAAACACCAATAAATGTAAACTTTCAATCATTCCCAACTTGGCTGTTTGAGAACGTCTGCTTCAGTTAAATGAGGCAAAGCTAAAGGCATTTCGCCATAACTAATAATTCTAATGGATACGTTTAATTTGCACCGAGTCATAATTTTAATCCTCTGGATTTTAAAATAGAAAATCCATGTAAGGCAGGTGATCATAATTTAATTTGTAATTACAATCATTAATTAATATTCTGCGAATAAATTACATCTGAAACGCACGTGGTTTGGCATTTATCATATTTTATTTGGTTGCAAAACACATCTCTCTTAATTATTGTGGCTGTTATTTATACAACATAATAAATAGAAACAAATATATGTTGGTAATTCGCAAAAAACGTACAAAGTTCGATCTAAACGTAACACCAGATGTTAAAATGAGCAAACCATTTTATATAAACGCTTTGTAGATCTTTCATGTATTCTTCTGAGGAATGAAAATTTAAAAGACTAAAAGAAATTATAATTATTTCTTAGTAAGCGTTCAGTTTGGCCTTATTTTGAAAAGATTTTGCACTGGCATTATCTGTAAAATGTAATTACATAGAAAGTTATAAACATATTTTTTTAAGTTGTCTTGATTGCTTCAAGACCAAGGCATGGGAGACATTTGTGCCTCCTCACAAAAACGCTAATTCAATGAAACCGTTTTATTTCTTAGAAGGAATTCCTGAAATGGCATTCTAGTTATTTGGTTTACAATAAAAGCAACACATTAATTCTCTATCATAAGTTTTCTTAATAGAAGTAATGACCTTCTAATGCGTCAAAACCCATTTATGATTTTTTATGGACCTGTAAAATACATTTGATCTTTATAACGAATGGTAGCAGAATTTAGCTGTGATATTTAATGAGCTATGAATTCGATGGAATTATTTATATGTTTTACATTTATTGGAGTCCTAGGCCTTGTCTTAAAAAAAACCTTTTGTTTGGATAATCATTTTCTAACAACAATCCGTAGGCTACCGCAAACGATGAATTCCATCATTAAAGCAAGGCACTTCGGCAGCAAAATCAATCCTGACATTCCTCGAACGGCAGGCCATCAGTATTCTTCAAAAATTCAACAAACGCGATGCCATAGTGTCTCTCGCTGCGGATAAATGGCACGATAGGCCATGTAGGGCTATGACAGGTTCATGACACCGCCAACGAACGTCAACAGAACCCGCCGCTCGATCCGTATCTGCTGTGACAAGGAGATCGTTCCAGTAAACCTGAACTGTTGATATTTCACCGTCGTTCTAATTGGAGGCGAAAACGTGATCGGCATGAGCAGATGGATGCACAGCGATTTCTTTTTGAAGGCTCGGATTAAAACGTTCAGAAAACTATGCTCTATATGAACGTGCAGAAAAGTCAACAGAAACTGCACAGTAGAGATCGTTAAGAAAAAACCTCGCCACCAAATACAACCGCTTCTTCCTTTTCGATTGCTTATTTGCCACTTCATCGTTCACACTGAACGCAACGAACTGAAGCTCATTAAGATGTAATAATAGCGTCTCATTACATCGAATTACAATCTTTAAGGCTTCACTTTTGCAAACTAATATATAAATTGGAGAAATTTGGATGATAACTTAACAATACAAAATCACGGCCTACCGCACTTCAGAAAAGAATTGAATGGATTGTACTTGTCGTATAAGAATTCGAAATTAGTAAACAATTCTGCATTCCTTATGGCTGCTGCACATTTAATTTCAGTTCTCTGTAGTTGTCAATTCTAGTTTTGGCTTTCTTTTGTAATGTGGGCTATTACAGGTAAATATCCAGTTACGACTCGTAACAGACTTAAAAGGTGCACGACTAACTAGCGGAAAGAAGATGGGTCTTAAATTTAAAGTACCTACATGGGTTGCTTACGATAGTGAAATTAGTAGGTACTAGAAAGATTCTTGTTATTGAGCAGCGCACCACCATAGTGATACTCAGGCAGTGACGTAGTAATTTACGGAGGGCAATTGAGGTAATGACACCCGAGAATTTTGACTAGAGCTGCTAGGGCAGCATTCTTTTGCAATGTAGGTTAAAAAAATCGTTGAAGCCGTTTTCGGAATTTCGCATTTTTGTGTGATAGAGTTTTGATTTTGCTCCCCGCTCTCCAAAGTGATGCTCCAAGTTACGCCCATGACCTGGCCTAGAAAGCTATCTATTTTCCTGGAAAGCGAGTACTGAATTTTGCTTCACAAACAAATCAAACAGCATGAATAGCTATATTAAACACATTGAGATGAATGCAATTCTTCTGGCCAGCTGCTGACAACAAAAATAATAGTAAATTTCCCTTAAAAATTCTACTTGCACGCAAAAGTCACGCTGCTTAAAAATTACGGAAGTGAATATTGGATGCCTAAGGGCAAGTCCGCCACCGATTTCAAATAACAATCAGCACACTCCAGAGGGGAATGCGCTCAAAATTAGTGTACGTTAAGCGAGAAACCCTTAGAATATTCCAAACACTTGCAACTGAATGGTTCTATTCTAAGTGTACTAATCCTATTGTAACGACATTCGAGCCGGATCGCGTGCAGACAGATTAGTCAGCCTTCTAGATCATTACAGAACGACCTCGGTAATTAATGTGCGCGATCAGCATTTTAGAAGGCCGTCCGCGACCTCGCGGTGATACGACACGTCAACATTTCTAGAATAGTCGATTCATATCGCGAAGCCTCCAGAAAGAATCACCCAGCGATATATAAGCAAGCGCAGCGGAAGAACGGACAATCCGAATTTAGCCTTGAAGTGCGCGAAGGTTTCCATATAAATCATTCGTGTTTAAGTCGCGTGTAAATAAATAAAGTGTTTTTGTTGTTAGAAATAGTTCCTGTTAGTGTATAAATAATTTGTTTTCCGTATTAATGGTTCTTGTGTTTTTGTTAAATCGTTAAGTTAAATTGCTGTAAATAAATGCTTAAAACAAGAAGCGGCCTATAATTTTTAATAGCTTAGAAGATAAATCGTAACACTATCAATGCACTAAATATTGCCGAGAAGAGCTGAAAAACAATGCCGGCTAGAGCGATGAAGTAGGTTTCTGTTTGAGTGGATGTGCAAAAGATTTGGCGTCATCTACGAAAAATGAAGTTCAAATGTAAGTTGTTTGAACCTCAATGTAGAACGGTGCACTTGCTGATTGGACCGTGTCATGATTGAAACCGAAGAACTCAACGTTTTGCCCACTTTCGTACGGGGCTTCATCAGGAGGAAAATGTGCGGAAAAAGAGCGCGGTAACTCAACGTGTTAACCACGCCAGAGGCGAAACTCTTTGCAAGGAAAGGGATAGACGAGCATGGTAACTCAATGTGTGAACCACGTCAGAGGCGAAACTCGACCAACTATAAGAAGAAGAAAGGCGAGAATTTATAGGCAAGCGCATTCGCGGTTCAGCAAATGCCGTCGCGGTTTAGTGGCGGTGAACGGGGCTTAGGAATTAGCACTGTCGACATAGAAGGAAGGAAAAAGCCTTCGTCCCGATTGCGATTGTAAGGGTGTTTATAAATCTCAATGGCTTCGCGAATCTTTCTGCTAAAGAAGAATGGGGATTTGCAGATGATGGAAGTTTCATCAAAGAGGATCTTATGACCAGTATCGCGTTGGTGTTCGGCGATAGCTGATGATGAAGCGAGACCCGACTTGAGACAGCGCTGGTGCTCAGAGATGCGTGTTTTTACTGAACGACCTGTTTCACCAATGTATACTGCATTACAAGAGCAAGGGACTCTATAAACACGTTTAGATGGCATAGTGTTTAATTTATCTTTAGATAAAGGAAGAACCTTGAGATTCTGCTCGGAGGTTTGAATACTGTTTTAATGGTCCCGGGTGATGTAGCTTGAACAAGCGTCCACGTACAATCAGCAGAGTTAAGCAACACTCTCTTTGGTCAGAACTTGGATGGGAGTTCCACGGCTGCTTCTCTCGGCGCCTCGTGATAGGGCTGTCACGAAAATAGTTGGTCCCGGTTGTCCTAATAACATCATGACAGTCGTTAGTGGGGTTGGAAGTCCCCATAAAATGTACAGTGACGCCTATAATTGGTCTAACGGCTGTTGGCTGAGTGCAAAATAAAATAAAATAAAAAATAAAAATAAAATAAAAATGTTTTTCATTCAAAGAAACTTTCCTACGCGGTCGGTGACTTGGTGGATATAGGGAAGAAATACTATTGCTGCAGGAGGATCGGGTGTTGGAGGTTTGGTTTGGGTGGCCTTGGATGAAGGTGACGATTGATGGCAGACTGTATATCCCTAGCACGGTAACCGTTGTTGCTAAGAGCTTTCCAAATGTGGTTTAATTCAGCGTGAATATTATCGGGTTGGGATATGGAAACAGCCCGGTGTACAAGCGAATTGTATAGTATGAGCGTTTGGTCAGTGTAGTTGCTTGTATTGGTTCTGCCGCGTTATATTGTGTCATTTCAGCATTCTAATTTTACAAATATACTAAAATGCCTGACGTAAAAACCCGTGCCGCATCGGAAGAGGAAGCCCTGATACTAAGGCCCTGAACACACGGGGATTCCGTATCCGAGGTTCGGTATGCGGTATACAGAATCTGAGTCTGTTCAGACACGGCGACTGACTGTCAGACGCGGGTCTTCAGTCACTTGCAATGCCGTGCTGTTATGGACCTAGCATTGCTGTTCTTTGTTTCTGTCGAATTAGTCTAGAAGTGCTGTATTTAAAATCAGGGATTGGGCTCTACTAAGCTAATAAATTTTTCATTGTCAAATAATGTACGCTCTATGATCGTTGTATAGTAAGGAACGCCTTGCTTATTCGATTTAAATAGAAGTTGAAGAAAATCTGCTACGCCTATGATATGATATCATATGTTCTGGCTGGCAAAAGTAGGCGTGTCCAGGCCCTGGTACACGTGGATTCATATGCTCTATATGCTCCAATGGTAAATCGGTATCCGTGATACAGAATTTGTCGCCGGCGGCCGAAATGGAGAAATAAGGAAAATCGGCCGCCGGCGACACATTCTGTATCTCGGATACCGATTTACCATTCGAGCATATGGAGCATATGAGTCCACGTGTACCAGGGCCTGGACACGCCTACTTTTGCCAGCCAGAACATATGATATCATATCATAGGCGTAGCATATATTTTTCAACTTCTATTATTTGACAATGAAAAATTTATTAGCTTAGTAGAGCCCAATCCCTGACTTTAAATACAGCACTTCTAGACTAATTCGACAGAAACAAAGAACAGCAATGCTAGGTCCATAACAGCACGGCACTGCAAGTGACTGAAGACCTGCGTCTGACAGTCAGTCGCCGTGTCTGAACAGACTCAGATTCTGTATACCGCATACCGAACCTCGGATACGGAATCCCCGTGTGTTCAGGGCCCAACGGATAAAATTACCAAAATCGTTAGTGAACAGCTAAACAAGGAGCGCAAGGTCCACGAGGATAAGATAACTGGAATGGAAATGCAGCTGGAGTCGCTCTAAAAAGAAAACCTGCAAGCCAAAGATAATTTGGAACAATATTCCAGGTTAAACAGCCTCCGATTTTTTAATGTTCCCGAAGTTCAAAATGAATCGACCGATGACACGATAATACAAATTTGCAAAAATAAGCTTGGAATGGAAATAACTATCGCTCCATGATAGACATTAGTCATAGATTACCCGGTAGGCCATCTTATCATAGACCTATAATCGTCAAATTTGTTTCAAGGAATACAAAAAAATCTGTATATAATAAGAAAAAGCTGTTAAAGGGTATAAACATCACTATCAGGAAAGTTCTAACTAGACGTCGTACGCAGCTGCTTCAAGCTGCAATAAAAAAGTATGGTTCGAAAAATGTGGGGTCCTGTGATGGCATATTCTGGCGAAAACCGAAGGCGCCATTAAAAGGATACATTTTACGGATTTCGGTGAAAATCTGAAAGATGTCGGCGAACCCAATGCATCTTAGTAACTTATCTTTTAATTTTTTTATCTGAATAGTTTTTTTTTGTTATCTAAATATTTTTGTTTGTTTGTTTACTTTGCGATTTTTGTTTGTATACATTATATTTAATTTTTAATTTTAGATGACTTCCGGATCCCATTCGATCAAAGCTGGCCATATTAATATTCGATCACTGGTTCCAAAATTTAATGAAATAAGAAATGCCTTTCTGGATTCTGATTATGACATATTTGCAATTAGTGAAACATGTTTAACACAAAATACAGATAATGCAACAATTGCTATTGGTAATTATCGCCTGATTCGAAGAGACCGTGGTATGCGTGGCGGTGGAGTTTGTATTTATTTTCGTAAATATTTTAAGTTCAAAATTATTGCTACTAATGATAATATAGACAAATGTGGCTGGAACTTAGGGTGCACAATTTAAATATAGTAGTTGTAGGAGTACTGTTACGGATCATAGTTGCCAGAGACATATTATGTAGGCAACGATCCTAAAACAAATTTATATGGAGTTCATTATATTGGTTCATAAAGCAAACACGCGTTTTATTTCAACCAGTATATATGAGCATATTTATGTAAGATATAACGCCCCAAAGGCTCTATTCTTACAGTACTTTATAGACCGCCCTCTTTAAACTACAAAGCATTTTGTAACGAATTTGAACAGTCACTTGCTTTGTGTACAGTTATATCTGATCAGCTAGTTCGCTTTGGTGACATTAATATTAATCTTTTAAATTTATACAATTCTGATACTATTTACTTTTATTCTATGATTGAAACTTTAAATATTAAGCAAACTATCACTGAGCCCACACGAACTCAAAACAATACAGAATATCTTATTGATATTATCTAAGTTTTTGATCTCAGTTTGGTGACCTCTTCAGGGCTATGCCTGCAGCATCTTTCGATTATTCCCTGTTCTATCGTGAGCTATGTCAAATTCAATTTAATTTAATTTATGAAATGGTGGATGTGGATGATAAAGTACAATTTCTTACTTCTAAAATACTTTCATTATTGGACGAACATGCTCCTGTTAAAACAGTTAGAATTACGAAGAAAAGAGCTCCGTGGATTACGGAGAATGCTAAACTGCTTATGTCTTTACGAGATAAAGCCAAATTAAAATTTAGAAGAACTAAAAATCCAGCTCATTGGAACTATTACAAATCTCTCCGAAACTTTACTGCACGTATTATTAACAATGAGAAAGGGGCATATTTTGAATTTATAGCACGTAATAGAACCTTAAAAACGCTATGGAGTGAATTAGTCTTTGCAGATTGCCAGCGATGCTAACATTGCTATACCTGCTGAGTTTTCTAACCCTGATAAGATAAATTACTTTTTTATTAATTCAGTTCCAACAACTAACAATGACAACACTGATATTATGGAATTTTATCATAATAACAAAGTGGTTGACAACATGACAGATTTTGATTTCGCTTTCGTCAACGATAATAGTGTCACATCAATTATCAATAACCTTAAAAGTAACAGTACGGGTTCAGATGGTATAAACTTGCAGATTATTAGATATTGCTGTCCAATAATTATTCCTTACATTACCCACATTATAAATTCTTGTTTTGCCACGCGTAAATTTCCCACTATTTGGAAGAATGCCAAGATTACTCCAATACCAAAAAAATCAAATCCCACTGAAATGACAGATTTTCGACCTATCAGCATTCTTCCGACATCATCTAAAATTTTAGAAAGAATTATTGACATGCAATTACGAGCTCATTTAGAATCCTATTGTATACTTTCAAATAGCAGTGTTGGTCTTGTTGGACGTTTGATACAATAAATCACCTACTTCTTTGCGCAATATTACATTATATTGGTTTATCAGATAATTCTGTGTCTTTCTTAAAAAATATATTTAAATGATAGAACACAAATAGTGAAGCTGGGTGAGATTTGTTCTAGTTCTAATGCTGTGGCGTACCGCAAGGTTCTATCTTAGGCCCACTTTTGTATATTATCTACACATCCACCTTTCATAAATTTATTATTTATTGCAATACACATATGTATGCTGACGATACACTGTTAGCTATATTTATCTATAAATTCCTTTACCTACCTTTAGGTCATCGCTATATCTCTTAGTTAACAATCGATCACTATAAAAGTATATTTGAGGCCCGTCTCTAGCATCAGTGAAGACGTCGCGGATTCTAGTTTATGATGTTATAAATGGCGCCAACAAGTTAAACTCAAATATACTGATATAAGCCAAGAAACTTGTAACTTCACTTTCTATCAACTAATAACAATACAATTATTGAACTCCCTATCAAAATGAAAGAAAGCAATACTTGTAGCTGGTTTTATTAATACTCGAACATTACTACCATCGATCAGACAATTAGCATCTTTACTATTACTACCTCACGCAGGGTACCCCAAATAGTTTAACTTAAAACGCTCGTAAGTCTAATGGTTACACAGTTTTTATATGCAAAAATATCATCAGATTCTAACTACAACACTTATCTTTGTGCCGATATACTCGCAGACATTTAATACGTCCCGTTACTTCTATCACATGTCAGCTTGACAGGTTCCAACCTCGGCTGTCATTTGCTATACCTCGACCCTCAATACTGCGGTAGATTAGCTTTCCAATACTGTCCGCCTAATAGTTGTTGCTATAAATCGAATTTCCAGGTAACAAAAGGCAAATTCCACATTAAACTACCTACCCTGTTCACAGGCAATAAACTTCGCAATCATTGAATTCGTGTTTCCCAGATCGCTTTACAGCTTGAATATAAATATTCATTGGAAAAATGACATCTGCTTAATGAACTCCTTTACAGGAACGGCTGGCTAGTAAACCAATTCTTTACTATCACCAAACCAGAATAAATGGCGAGATTGTCATTTACACCCCACGAAAACTCTTGCCTTTTTTAAAAGCTGATATACAAATTTTTCTCAAACAAACAAACGTTGTTATTATATCTTCCCTAGCAACGAACAAAGCCAATCTGATATTAATTTTATCGCGTCACTCTCACTAGATTCCTCATTCAACACTAGTATTAATATCAAATGCTTTTGACACGTAACAAACTCCCCCCTTACCAGAAAGGAAAAATTTCAACGAAATTTTTAACTAAATAAAAACTTTATCCTAAAAGGATACATACATATACGCTAGAGAGTCATTAAACCGTCTGTCATAAGACGTCTCTAACAATTAATCTAAAAATAAAAAAAAAACCCAGTACCCACACCACAAACAAGCAATTACACTGTAGAGACGGTGATGACCCCAGGAGGAACCCAGGACCAGATCAACCCCACGACAAGGATCAAGATTGTTCGTCGCTGCTGGATGTAAATGCTGCGCCGGTGAACAACCCTGTAACAACCTGTCGTGAAGAAGTTCCACCCCCATGAACACCCCAAAATCACTCCAAATCCCCACAGCGTACCCCCCCCCCCCTGACAACTTCCAATAAACCCCCGAGGCGGAAGCACACCTCCACACAGTTTCAGGTACTGTCAGACCGAAAATAGTTAAGCCAAAACGAAGAATAACCAGGATCTTTCTTTTGACAACCCTGGGGAGAAAGCAACCCCAGTGAAAGAGGGTTAAAGAAACCAGAAAAGTGAGAGGCAGAAGCCAACATCCACACAACTCTAATACGCTCCGACGGAGGGATTCTTCAGCGCCCCGAACGGCCTGAAGAAAATCCCCACCAATCTTCATCCACATCCAACAATCACTCATCACCAGAGATTTCATCCGCACCAGATCAAAGAGAAATAAAAGAAAACAAATTGTCATTCATCTAAGTAAACAGTTCATTCAAAACAAAATCGACATTCACTACATTACAAGAGAGAAATATAGACAAAGCTTTAATAAGAAAAGAAGGCGAAGAATGAAGGACTGGTCATCTTAAAAAAAAATTTTATTGTAGGGAAACACCCTATATCCCCAAACTCCAAGGGATACCTAAAAGAAACGAAGAAGTTGTACTTCTTTAACGATTAATCTCGTTACCCTTATGTCTCCTTAGGAAAAACAGGATAACGTAACGATCTTCCAATACAATCAAAAAGAAAACCATCCATTAACATTTCCCAACAGGGAACTCCGTATACGTTATACCCAAAAGAGGGAAAAGAACGAGATATTAAAGTTTACCAAATAGTGTCCTTCCCGACTGTGCCCTTCAACCACACTATACCTTAAAATGGGGAAAGAACAAGATATTAAAGTTTCCCAAAGATTGACCTACCCTACTGTGCCCTTCCAACCACCCTATGCTTTACAGGAGGGAAAGCAAGATAAAAATGCTCCCTAAAGTGACCTTCCCTACAGTGCCCATCCAACCACCCTATGCTTTACAGGAGGGAAAGCAAGATAAAAATGCTCCCTAAAGTGACCTTCCCTACAGTGCCCATCCAACCACCCTATGCACATCACACATCATTAATTGATCTCAGAGTTATCATAAAGTTTCAAATCCTTGGCATGCCAAGTCCCCTTTAATATTTTTCCGTCAGGATCTTTGAGTTCATAAACCCATCGTGAAAACTTTCGATTAATAATAAACGGTCCTATAAATTTTGCAGCAAGCTTGGAAGTAAACTGACGAGCAGCATCTGATAACACATAGTGTCTACGCAACACTGCTTGATCCGGAACGAACTCGAAAGGTCGTCGACGAAAGTCATAGCGAGTTTTTGACTTTTGATAAGCCTTATCCAAATGACGTTTAACATCAGCATACAGTTGCTTGAGTACTATAGAACGATTATCTAAATCTCTATCCCGATTAAATTGAATTTCCGGATTTCCATCACCAACTACCGGTTCGTGATTTAATATGATTTCTCTGCCAAAATTAATGAAATATGGAGTTTTTCCCGTAACTTCATGAACTGAGGTACGTATAGCACAAACTACATGAGACAGATATTTATCCCAATCTCGATGACGATCTGATACATAAGCTGTCAACATAGTTTTCAGCACTCTGTTTATACGTTCCGTAGGATTAGCTTGAGGATGATAATTGGCAGTAAACGAAATCTTACAGCCATACTTCTGATTTAAAGTTTGAAACTCATGACTGCGAAACTGAACGCCATTATCACATATTATTCGCTTGGGAACCCCAAACATCAAAAATACGTCTTCCTCAACAATACGTGAGATAACCTTAGCTGATGCTGTACGGAGCGGAAACACTAATGGAAACTTACTAAAACAATCAGCCACTACGAATATATACGCGTATCCTCGTACTGAACGAGGTAAAGGACCTACAATATCACAACAGATTAGTTCCCAAGGCTTCGAAATTAATGAATGTCCACCCATATACCCTGCAGGGGCTCTCTGTTCTGGTTTAATTCGTTGACACGTTTCGCAACGGCGAACATAAGCAGCCACATCATAACGAAGTTTAGGCCAGTAGTATCTTTGTGCAATACGATGAAAAGTTTTATTAACACCCGTATGACCAGCGGTCGGAATATCGTGATTTTGTTTGATAACTTCTTGGCGTTGAGTCTGTGGAACAACCAGTTTCCAATGATCTTCATCATCTGCCAAGTCTGGATAATCGGTTCGAACATATTTATACAATTGACCGTCACTAACTCTCCAATGGGGAAATTTTCGAGGATTGTTAATAACAAATCGACACATACGATGATACCATGGATTACCAGCAGGACCAAACTGAACGTTAATAGCATCAATGACAGGAACAGCACGAGACAAAGTGTCAGGCACAACATGTTCTTTACCTTTTCGATGAATAATGTCAAAATCATATTGTTGAAGGCGAACTGCCCATCGAGCGATACGACCAACAGGGTCTTTAATACTATTAAGCCATTTTAAGCTATAATGATCAGTTACTACCGTGAACTTAGTTCCCTCAATATATGGTCTAAGTTTTTCAATAGCAAAAAGGACAGC
Organism: Agriotes lineatus; assembly: GCA_940337035.1. Taxonomy (NCBI): domain Eukaryota; kingdom Metazoa; phylum Arthropoda; class Insecta; order Coleoptera; family Elateridae; genus Agriotes; species Agriotes lineatus. The sequence continues at coordinate 73,126 of CALNHX010001061.1, forward strand.
GAGGCATTCACGCTCTGTTGTGCTAAAATTTCGTTCGTTTCTAGTAAGTGACCGACTAATGTAACATATAACTTTCTCTCCATCAGCTTGATGTTGAGTAAGTACGGCACCAATACCATAACCAGAAGCATCCGTTTGAATAACAAAGGGTACAGAAAAATCAGGGCAAGCTAATATCGGAGCAGATATCAAATGTTCTTTAATATCACTGAAGGCTCGTTCACAATTACTATCCCAGAAAAATTTCGCATTCTTGCGGAGCAAGGATGTAAGAGGTCCGATAAGTGAAGAAAAATTCGGAACAAAGCGACGGTACCATGACGCCATACCAATTACACGACGTACTTCCTTCACTGACACAGGAGTAGGAATACGATTAATTGCATCTACTTTTTCTGGGTCTACTAATAAACCGCGTGAATTCACTACATAACCGAGATACTTAAGTTCTGGCTTACAAAAATGACATTTATTTTGGCTTAAAGTAAGACCAGCAGCTAATAACCGAGACACAACCTCACGAAGAGTAGAAAGATGTTTTTCGAAAGTTGGCGTACAAATTACAATATCGTCAAGATACGTAAAGACATATGGTTCCAAATCAGCACCAATAACCCTATCAATTAGGCGTTGCCACGTTGCCGGCGCCGTATGCAAACCAAACGGTAGGCGGCGAAATTGAAATAACCCCCTATTAGGCACAGTAAACGCTGTTAAAGGGCGTGAAGAAACAGCCACAGGTATCTGCCAATATGCGGATTTAATATCAAGAGTCGTAAGATAATGTGCGTCACGAAGTTTATCCAAAGTACTTGATACATATGGAATAGGATAAGCATCAGGTTGACTGACTTTATTAAGTTGGCGATAATCAACACAGAACCGATAACTACCATCTTTCTTTTTAATCATTACTATCGGAGATGACCAAGCAGAAGTCGAAGGTTCTACCACTCCCTCATCCAACATTTTCTTTAACTCAAGATCTACCTGTTTCTGCAGAGCAGGAGAAATAGGATAATATCGCTGCTTAATAGGCGACGATGTGGTTTTAATCTCATGTTCAACAAGATGAGTGCATCCTAACTTATTTCCCATTTTACTAAAAACTTCTTTGACAAAACAATCTAATTGTTCTCGCTGAACTTCAGATAAATGTTCTACAGCCTGTATTGCATTAACTTCCGGGATCAAGTGATCTTTCGAGAAGGTCCATTCGTTAATTCTAAGATCGGTTACAATACCCATTCTACGCAAAAAATCGCATCCCAAAATCAAGGTATGGGGTACGGAAGGCACAACTAATAACTCACAAGTACAAACTCTATCGCGAAGCATAAGTGGTACTGTAACTATACCTAATATTTGACATTCTGCACCGTCAGCAACATTACATGTCCTATCTTTACTTGGTGTAAGCCTACAATGACCTTTCAACAGCTCCCATCCCTTTCTACCAACAACAGTATGCGAAGCACCCGAATCTAACAATCCAAGAATCTCATTACCAAAAATTGAAACTTTAAGATACGGTCTCTCATCAGGACCTGCGTGACTTAAAATATAATCTAAAACAGCTTTAGAACTAAAATCCGAATTATTTACAACATTGACCGAAGAATTTTTTCGACACCGCGCTATTCGGTCGTCTAGCGGCGTCGACCCCCATTTCCCGAACATGAAGGGCATGTACGGACAGTAAAATCAGGTCGTCCACAACCATAGCAATATTGTTTACTATTTGCTGAACAGTTACGCGCAAAATGATTCGGTTTATCACATTTCCAACATCTCAAATCAGAAGGCTTGGTTGAATTGATTACGTTCGGTGGGTTATTACTACGAGTTTGAACGTAACCCTCATTTGAGGATACATTCACTGTATGAATCCTAGCATTACATTTCGACTTTTGATAGGCTAGATCGGGTTCTAACATTCGATTTCCCTGAGTGGGAGGTCCACGGAACCGTTGTGCACGCACATGTGCATCTTCAACAGCTTTACACACTCGAAGTAATTGTGAAAAGGAAACTATGTTCTCTAAAGCCAGTTGGGTTTGGAAATGTGGTAATAAATTCCTACGTATTAGATTAAGGCGCTTTGTTTCAGAAGGCATCGATGGTAACCGATGGAATAAGTTTTCCATTATCGACACAAATACGGTCACGGGTTCATCGGCCCCCTGAGTACGATTGCGTATTTCATCCCATAAGCAAGCTTCATAATCACATGGAAGAAAAGCTGAACGTAACGCATTAACTAACTGGTCCCAATTATACAAAGTATTTTTAACCGATCGATACCAAATCAAAGCATAATCGGTGAAAAATTCAACAGCCGAAGTAAAAAGTTGTTCCTTAGTAACCCCACGCGCCATTCGCAATTCTTCAATACGCTCTAGGAAACTAGACAATCCCGATTGACCATCGAAACGAAGGTTCCATTTATTCATCGGAAGGTAATTGTTATAACGTGGAGTAGCATCAATGACTTTAGTGCTGTTAAAACCAATAGGTGTCGGTAACGTTTGAAACTGTTGACTATCAATTACATTTGAATAATTAAAATGGTTTGGTGATTGATTGGCTTGTAATGGCTCATCGTCAAGGTCCATCAAGTTAACTGTTTGTGAACTAGAAGGAACTACAGGTTCATTTTCAGATGTCAATCTGGACTCGAGATCGTCCATAGCCCCTAAACACCTATTATATAGCTCATCTTTATCATCTGCTGAAGACCCCTCAAAAACTAACCGTTCTAGTCGATTTGAAATATGTACCAAGCGGGTCTGAATACGTTTATAATCATTACCACCCCTAACAAATGACTCAGAAGCTAGTATCTCTTCCACAAGAATGTCAAGCTTCCTACTGCATATATCCAATTCTTCTACGTTATTCAATTCTACTTCCGGGAACGAAGCATTTCCCGTCTTCTCTAACCTAATACGCGCTCTAAGCAATTTACGCTTTTCCGGCATATTTCCCTTACAAACAACTCCCCGTATTCGTAATTCATAATCTATCTCGTCTACCAATAACCTATCAACATCCATTCTGATTCCTCAAAGTAAAACCCTTTTTACCACAAGTATACCGTTTTATGTATTATTCTCAAAGTAATTCTTTGGTTTGTCACGTTCTGACGATATTTTTCCACTTACATAAACGAGTACAGAAAGTTATGTATAACTATTGTCAGTATTGCTCCTTTCTATTATAGTACGACCTAAAGGTATATGTTCCAATCTTGTTAAAGCCCCCGTTAGCTCTTCAAAAATCTTATTAAGGCCCCACGTTGGGCGCCAAACTTGTTAGCTATATTTATCTATAAATTTCTTTACCTACCTTTAGGTCATCGCTATATCTCTTAGTTAACAATCGATCACTATAAAAGTATATTTGAGGCCCGTCTCTAGCATCAGTGAAGACGTCGCGGATTCTAGTTTATGATGTTATAAATGGCGCCAACAAGTTAAACTCAAATATACTGATATAAGCCAAGAAACTTGTAACTTCACTTTCTATCAACTAATAACAATACGATTATGGAACTCCCTATCAAAATGAAAGAAAGCAATACTTGTAGCTGGTTTTATTAATACTCGAACATTACTACCATCGATCAGACAATTAGCATATTTACTATTACTACCTCACGCAGGGTACCCCAAATAGTTTAACTTAAAACGCTCGTAAGTCTAATGGTTACACAGTTTTTATATGCAAAAATATCATCAGATTCTAGCTACAACACTTATCTTTGTGCCGATATACTCGCAGACATTTAATACGTCCCGTTACTTCTAACACATGTCAGCTTGACAGGTTCCAACCTCGGCTGTCATTTGCTATACCTCGACCCTCAATACTGCGGTAGATTAGCTTTCCAATACTGTCCGCCTAATAGTTGTTGCTATAAATCGAATTTCCAGGTAACAAAAGGCAAATTCCACATTAAACTACCTACCCTGTTCACAGGCAATAAACTTCGCAATCGTTGAATTCGTGTTTCCCAGATCGCTTTACAGCTTGAATATAAATATTCATTGGAAAAATGACATCTGCTTAATGAACTCCTTTACAGGAACGGCTGGCTAGTATACCAATTCTTTACTATCACCAAACCAGAATAAATGGCGAGATTGTCATTTACACCCCACGAAAACTCTTGCCTTTTTTAAAAGCTGATATACAAATTTTTCTCAAACAAACAAACGTTGTTATTATATCTTCCCTAGCAACGAACAAAGCCAATCTGATATTAATTTTATCGCGTCACTCTCACTAGATTCCTCATTCAACACTAGTATTAATATCAAATGCTTTTGACACGTAACAACGGATAGCATTGATGACGCAGGGCTCATCTTTCGTGGTTTCTATAATATTAATTTTCCACTCCCAGATTGTGTCTGGAAAGTGCTCGATTGGAGGAAGCAATAGGTTGCACAGCAACTGAACAATGCACAGAATGAAAAATAAACAATGGGAAAGGTTGTTGCGCCCCACTCAACACCATGTTGTAGTGAAAAGTTGGAAAACTAAGAACAAAAGGAATGGATAAAGCCAGAAGATTTGTTAACGCAAATAACTAAAACAGTATAATAAAAAATGGATTTTTACATTTCTTAGTCAAAACGAAAATAATCACACTGACAGCTGTTGGTTTCCCGGATAAAGCGCCACCTATTGGCTCCTGATTGCTTGAAAATACAACTGACGCTAATTTGACTAGCAAGTAAAATCTTACATCATACGGATAGCATTGATGACGCAGGGCTCATCTTTCGTGGTTTCTATAATATTAATTTTCCACTCCCAGATTGTGTCTGGAAAGTGCTCGATTGGAGGAAGCAATAGGTTGCACAGCAACTGAACAATGCACAGAATGAAAAATAAACAATGGGAAAGGTTGTTGCGCCCCACTCAACACCATGTTGTAGTGAAAAGTTGGAAAACTAAGAACAAAAGGAATGGATAAAGCCAGAAGATTTGTTAACGCAAATAACTAAAACAGTATAATAAAAAATGGATTTTTACATTTCTTAGTCAAAACGAAAATAATCACACTGACAGCTGTTGGTTTCCCGGATAAAGCGCCACCTATTGGCTCCTGATTGCTTGAAAATACAACTGACGCTAATTTGACTAGCAAGTAAAATCTTACATCATACGGATAGCATTGATGACGCAGGGCTCATCTTTCGTGGTTTCTATAATATTAATTTTCCACTCCCAGATTGTGTCTGGAAAGTGCTCGATTGGAGGAAGCAATAGGTTGCACAGCAACTGAACAATGCACAGAATGAAAAATAAACAATGGGAAAGGTTGTTGCGCCCCACTCAACACCATGTTGTTGTGAAAAGTTGGAAAACTAAGAACAAAAGGAATGGATAAAGCCAGAAGATTTGTTAACGCAAATAACTAAAACAGTATAATAAAAAATGGATTTTTACATTTCTTAGTCAAAACGAAAATAATCACACTGACAGCTGTTGGTTTCCCGGATAAAGCGCCACCTATTGGCTCCTGATTGCTTGAAAATACAACTGACGCTAATTTGACTAGCAAGTAAAATCTTACATCATACGGATAGCATTGATGACGCAGGGCTCATCTTTCGTGGTTTCTATAATATTAATTTTCCACTCCCAGATTGTGTCTGGAAAGTGCTCGATTGGAGGAAGCAATAGGTTGCACAGCAACTGAACAATGCACAGAATGAAAAATAAACAATGGGAAAGGTTGTTGCGCCCCACTCAACACCATGTTGTTGTGAAAAGTTGGAAAACTAAGAACAAAAGGAATGGATAAAGCCAGAAGATTTGTTAACGCAAATAACTAAAACAGTATAATAAAAAATGGATTTTTACATTTCTTAGTCAAAACGAAAATAATCACACTGACAGCTGTTGGTTTCCCGGATAAAGCGCCACCTATTGGCTCCTGATTGCTTGAAAATACAACTGACGCTAATTTGACTAGCAAGTAAAATCTTACATCATACGGATAGCATTGATGACGCAGGGCTCATCTTTCGTGGTTTCTATAATATTAATTTTCCACTCCCAGATTGTGTCTGGAAAGTGCTCGATTGGAGGAAGCAATAGGTTGCACAGCAACTGAACAATGCACAGAATGAAAAATAAACAATGGGAAAGGTTGTTGCGCCCCACTCAACACCATGTTGTTGTGAAAAGTTGGAAAACTAAGAACAAAAGGAATGGATAAAGCCAGAAGATTTGTTAACGCAAATAACTAAAACAGTATAATAAAAAATGGATTTTTACATTTCTTAGTCAAAACGAAAATAATCACACTGACAGCTGTTGGTTTCCCGGATAAAGCGCCACCTATTGGCTCCTGATTGCTTGAAAATACAAGTGACGCTAATTTGACTAGCAAGTAAAATCTTACATCATACGGATAGCATTGATGACGAAGGGCTCATCTTTCGTGTTTTCTATAATATTAATTTTCCACTCCCAGATTGTGTCTGGAAAGTGCTCGATTGGAGGAAGCAATAGGTTGCACAGCAACTGAACAATGCACAGAATGAAAAATAAACAATGGGAAAGGTTGTTGCGCCCCACTCAACACCATGTTGTTGTGAAAAGTTGGAAAACTAAGAACAAAAGGAATGGATAAAGCCAGAAGATTTGTTAACGCAAATAACTAAAACAGTATAATAAAAAATGGATTTTTACATTTCTTAGTCAAAACGAAAATAATCACACTGACAGCTGTTGGTTTCCCGGATAAAGCGCCACCTATTGGCTCCTGATTGCTTGAAAATACAAGTGACGCTAATTTGACTAGCAAGTAAAATCTTACATCATACGGATAGCATTGATGACGAAGGGCTCATCTTTCGTGTTTTCTATAATATTAATTTTCCACTCCCAGATTGTGTCTGGAAAGTGCTCGATTGGAGGAAGCAATAGGTTGCACAGCAACTGAACAATGCACAGAATGAAAAATAAACAATGGGAAAGGTTGTTGCGCCCCACTCAACACCATGTTGTTGTGAAAAGTTGGAAAACTAAGAACAAAAGGAATGGATAAAGCCAGAAGATTTGTTAACGCAAATAACTAAAACAGTATAATAAAAAATGGATTTTTACATTTCTTAGTCAAAACGAAAATAATCACACTGACAGCTGTTGGTTTCCCGGATAAAGCGCCACCTATTGGCTCCTGATTGCTTGAAAATACAACTGACGCTAATTTGACTAGCAAGTAAAATCTTACATCATACGGATAGCATTGATGACGCAGGGCTCATCTTTCGTGGTTTCTATAATATTAATTTTCCACTCCCAGATTGTGTCTGGAAAGTGCTCGATTGGAGGAAGCAATAGGTTGCACAGCAACTGAACAATGCACAGAATGAAAAATAAACAATGGGAAAGGTTGTTGCGCCCCCACTCAACACCATGTTGTTGTGAAAAGTTGGAAAACTAAGAACAAAAGGAATGGATAAAGCCAGAAGATTTGTTAACGCAAATAACTAAAACAGTATAATAAAAAATGGATTTTTACATTTCTTAGTCAAAACGAAAATAATCACACTGACAGCTGTTGGTTTCCCGGATAAAGCGCCACCTATTGGCTCCTGATTGCTTGAAAATACAACTGACGCTAATTTGACTAGCAAGTAAAATCTTACATCATACGGATAGCATTGATGACGCAGGGCTCATCTTTCGTGGTTTCTATAATATTAATTTTCCACTCCCAGATTGTGTCTGGAAAGTGCTCGATTGGAGGAAGCAATAGGTTGCACAGCAACTGAACAATGCACAGAATGAAAAATAAACAATGGGAAAGGTTGTTGCGCCCCACTCAACACCATGTTGTTGTGAAAAGTTGGAAAACTAAGAACAAAAGGAATGGATAAAGCCAGAAGATTTGTTAACGCAAATAACTAAAACAGTATAATAAAAAATGGATTTTTACATTTCTTAGTCAAAACGAAAATAATCACACTGACAGCTGTTGGTTTCCCGGATAAAGCGCCACCTATTGGCTCCTGATGCTTGAAAATACAAGTGACGCTAATTTGACTAGCAAGTAAAATCTTACATCATACGGATAGCATTGATGACGAAGGGCTCATCTTTCGTGTTTTCTATAATATTAATTTTCCACTCCCAGATTGTGTCTGGAAAGTGCTCGATTGGAGGAAGCAATAGGTTGCACAGCAACTGAACAATGCACAGAATGAAAAATAAACAATGGGAAAGGTTGTTGCGCCCCACTCAACACCATGTTGTTGTGAAAAGTTGGAAAACTAAGAACAAAAGGAATGGATAAAGCCAGAAGATTTGTTAACGCAAATAACTAAAACAGTATAATAAAAAATGGATTTTTACATTTCTTAGTCAAAACGAAAATAATCACACTGACAGCTGTTGGTTTCCCGGATAAAGCGCCACATATTGGCTCCTGATTGCTTGAAAATACAACTGACGCTAATTTGACTAGCAAGTAAAATCTTACATCATACGGATAGCATTGATGACGCAGGGCTCATCTTTCGTGGTTTCTATAATATTAATTTTCCACTCCCAGATTGTGTCTGGAAAGTGCTCGATTGGAGGAAGCAATAGGTTGCACAGCAACTGAACAATGCACAGAATGAAAAAATAAACAATGGGAAAGGTTGTTGCGCCCCACTCAACACCATGTTGTTGTGAAAAGTTGGAAAACTAAGAACAAAAGGAATGGATAAAGCCAGAAGATTTGTTAACGCAAATAACTAAAACAGTATAATAAAAAATGGATTTTTACATTTCTTAGTCAAAACGAAAATAATCACACTGACGCTGTTGGTTTCCCGGATAAAGCGCCACCTATTGGCTCCTGATTGCTTGAAAATACAACTGACGCTAATTTGACTAGCAAGTAAAATCTTACATCATACGGATAGCATTGATGACGCAGGGCTCATCTTTCGTGGTTTCTATAATATTAATTTTCCACTCCCAGATTGTGTCTGGAAAGTGCTCGATTGGAGGAAGCAATAGGTTGCACAGCAACTGAACAATGCACAGAATGAAAAATAAACAATGGGAAAGGTTGTTGCGCCCCACTCAACACCATGTTGTTGTGAAAAGTTGGAAAACTAAGAACAAAAGGAATGGATAAAGCCAGAAGATTTGTTAACGCAAATAACTAAAACAGTATAATAAAAAATGGATTTTTACATTTCTTAGTCAAAACGAAAATAATCACACTGACAGCTGTTGGTTTCCCGGATAAAGCGCCACCTATTGGCTCCTGATTGCTTGAAAATACAAGTGACGCTAATTTGACTAGCAAGTAAAATCTTACATCATACGGATAGCATTGATGACGCAGGGCTCATCTTTCGTGGTTTCTATAATATTAATTTTCCACTCCCAGATTGTGTCTGGAAAGTGCTCGATTGGAGGAAGCAATAGGTTGCACAGCAACTGAACAATGCACAGAATGAAAAATAAACAATGGGAAAGGTTGTTGCGCCCCACTCAACACCATGTTGTTGTGAAAAGTTGGAAAACTAAGAACAAAAGGAATGGATAAAGCCAGAAGATTTGTTAACGCAAATAACTAAAACAGTATAATAAAAAATGGATTTTTACATTTCTTAGTCAAAACGAAAATAATCACACTGACAGCTGTTGGTTTCCCGGATAAAGCGCCACCTATTGGCTCCTGATTGCTTGAAAATACAAGTGACGCTAATTTGACTAGCAAGTAAAATCTTACATCATACGGATAGCATTGATGACGAAGGGCTCATCTTTCGTGTTTTCTATAATATTAATTTTCCACTCCCAGATTGTGTCTGGAAAGTGCTCGATTGGAGGAAGCAATAGGTTGCACAGCAACTGAACAATGCACAGAATGAAAAATAAACAATGGGAAAGGTTGTTGCGCCCCACTCAACACCATGTTGTTGTGAAAAGTTGGAAAACTAAGAACAAAAGGAATGGATAAAGCCAGAAGATTTGTTAACGCAAATAACTAAAACAGTATAATAAAAAATGGATTTTTACATTTCTTAGTCAAAACGAAAATAATCACACTGACAGCTGTTGGTTTCCCGGATAAAGCGCCACCTATTGGCTCCTGATTGCTTGAAAATACAACTGACGCTAATTTGACTAGCAAGTAAAATCTTACATCATACGGATAGCATTGATGACGCAGGGCTCATCTTTCGTGGTTTCTATAATATTAATTTTCCACTCCCAGATTGTGTCTGGAAAGTGCTCGATTGGAGGAAGCAATAGGTTGCACAGCAACTGAACAATGCACAGAATGAAAAATAAACAATGGGAAAGGTTGTTGCGCCCCACTCAACACCATGTTGTTGTGAAAAGTTGGAAAACTAAGAACAAAAGGAATGGATAAAGCCAGAAGATTTGTTAACGCAAATAACTAAAACAGTATAATAAAAAATGGATTTTTACATTTCTTAGTCAAAACGAAAATAATCACACTGACAGCTGTTGGTTTCCCGGATAAAGCGCCACCTATTGGCTCCTGATTGCTTGAAAATACAACTGACGCTAATTTGACTAGCAAGTAAAATCTTACATCATACGGATAGCATTGATGACGCAGGGCTCATCTTTCGTGGTTTCTATAATATTAATTTTCCACTCCCAGATTGTGTCTGGAAAGTGCTCGATTGGAGGAAGCAATAGGTTGCACAGCAACTGAACAATGCACAGAATGAAAAATAAACAATGGGAAAGGTTGTTGCGCCCCACTCAACACCATGTTGTTGTGAAAAGTTGGAAAACTAAGAACAAAAGGAATGGATAAAGCCAGAAGGTTTGTTAACGCAAATAACTAAAACAGTATAATAAAAAATGGATTTTTACATTTCTTAGTCAAAACGAAAATAATCACACTGACAGCTGTTGGTTTCCCGGATAAAGCGCCACCTATTGGCTCCTGATTGCTTGAAAATACAAGTGACGCTAATTTGACTAGCAAGTAAAATCTTACATCATACGGATAGCATTGATGACGAAGGGCTCATCTTTCGTGTTTTCTATAATATTAATTTTCCACTCCCAGATTGTGTCTGGAAAGTGCTCGATTGGAGGAAGCAATAGGTTGCACAGCAACTGAACAATGCACAGAATGAAAAATAAACAATGGGAAAGGTTGTTGCGCCCCACTCAACACCATGTTGTTGTGAAAAGTTGGAAAACTAAGAACAAAAGGAATGGATAAAGCCAGAAGATTTGTTAACGCAAATAACTAAAACAGTATAATAAAAAATGGATTTTTACATTTCTTAGTCAAAACGAAAATAATCACACTGACAGCTGTTGGTTTCCCGGATAAAGCGCCACCTATTGGCTCCTGATTGCTTGAAAATACAACTGACGCTAATTTGACTAGCAAGTAAAATCTTACATCATACGGATAGCATTGATGACGCAGGGCTCATCTTTCGTGGTTTCTATAATATTAATTTTCCACTCCCAGATTGTGTCTGGAAAGTGCTCGATTGGAGGAAGCAATAGGTTGCACAGCAACTGAACAATGCACAGAATGAAAAATAAACAATGGGAAAGGTTGTTGCGCCCCACTCAACACCATGTTGTTGTGAAAAGTTGGAAAACTAAGAACAAAAGGAATGGATAAAGCCAGAAGATTTGTTAACGCAAATAACTAAAACAGTATAATAAAAAATGGATTTTTACATTTCTTAGTCAAAACGAAAATAATCACACTGACAGCTGTTGGTTTCCCGGATAAAGCGCCACCTATTGGCTCCTGATTGCTTGAAAATACAACTGACGCTAATTTGACTAGCAAGTAAAATCTTACATCATACGGATAGCATTGATGACGCAGGGCTCATCTTTCGTGGTTTCTATAATATTAATTTTCCACTCCCAGATTGTGTCTGGAAAGTGCTCGATTGGAGGAAGCAATAGGTTGCACAGCAACTGAACAATGCACAGAATGAAAAATAAACAATGGGAAAGGTTGTTGCGCCCCACTCAACACCATGTTGTTGTGAAAAGTTGGAAAACTAAGAACAAAAGGAATGGATAAAGCCAGAAGATTTGTTAACGCAAATAACTAAAACAGTATAATAAAAAATGGATTTTTACATTTCTTAGTCAAAACGAAAATAATCACACTGACAGCTGTTGGTTTCCCGGATAAAGCGCCACCTATTGGCTCCTGATTGCTTGAAAATACAAGTGACGCTAATTTGACTAGCAAGTAAAATCTTACATCATACGGATAGCATTGATGACGAAGGGCTCATCTTTCGTGTTTTCTATAATATTAATTTTCCACTCCCAGATTGTGTCTGGAAAGTGCTCGATTGGAGGAAGCAATAGGTTGCACAGCAACTGAACAATGCACAGAATGAAAAATAAACAATGGGAAAGGTTGTTGCGCCCCACTCAACACCATGTTGTTGTGAAAAGTTGGAAAACTAAGAACAAAAGGAATGGATAAAGCCAGAAGATTTGTTAACGCAAATAACTAAAACAGTATAATAAAAAATGGATTTTTACATTTCTTAGTCAAAACGAAAATAATCACACTGACAGCTGTTGGTTTCCCGGATAAAGCGCCACCTATTGGCTCCTGATTGCTTGAAAATACAACTGACGCTAATTTGACTAGCAAGTAAAATCTTACATCATACGGATAGCATTGATGACGCAGGGCTCATCTTTCGTGGTTTCTATAATATTAATTTTCCACTCCCAGATTGTGTCTGGAAAGTGCTCGATTGGAGGAAGCAATAGGTTGCACAGCAACTGAACAATGCACAGAATGAAAAATAAACAATGGGAAAGGTTGTTGCGCCCCACTCAACACCATGTTGTTGTGAAAAGTTGGAAAACTAAGAACAAAAGGAATGGATAAAGCCAGAAGATTTGTTAACGCAAATAACTAAAACAGTATAATAAAAAATGGATTTTTACATTTCTTAGTCAAAACGAAAATAATCACACTGACAGCTGTTGGTTTCCCGGATAAAGCGCCACCTATTGGCTCCTGATTGCTTGAAAATACAACTGACGCTAATTTGACTAGCAAGTAAAATCTTACATCATACGGATAGCATTGATGACGCAGGGCTCATCTTTCGTGGTTTCTATAATATTAATTTTCCACTCCCAGATTGTGTCTGGAAAGTGCTCGATTGGAGGAAGCAATAGGTTGCACAGCAACTGAACAATGCACAGAATGAAAAATAAACAATGGGAAAGGTTGTTGCGCCCCACTCAACACCATGTTGTTGTGAAAAGTTGGAAAACTAAGAACAAAAGGAATGGATAAAGCCAGAAGATTTGTTAACGCAAATAACTAAAACAGTATAATAAAAAATGGATTTTTACATTTCTTAGTCAAAACGAAAATAATCACACTGACAGCTGTTGGTTTCCCGGATAAAGCGCCACCTATTGGCTCCTGATTGCTTGAAAATACAACTGACGCTAATTTGACTAGCAAGTAAAATCTTACATCATACGGATAGCATTGATGACGCAGGGCTCATCTTTCGTGGTTTCTATAATATTAATTTTCCACTCCCAGATTGTGTCTGGAAAGTGCTCGATTGGAGGAAGCAATAGGTTGCACAGCAACTGAACAATGCACAGAATGAAAAATAAACAATGGGAAAGGTTGTTGCGCCCCACTCAACACCATGTTGTTGTGAAAAGTTGGAAAACTAAGAACAAAAGGAATGGATAAAGCCAGAAGATTTGTTAACGCAAATAACTAAAACAGTATAATAAAAAATGGATTTTTACATTTCTTAGTCAAAACGAAAATAATCACACTGACAGCTGTTGGTTTCCCGGATAAAGCGCCACCTATTGGCTCCTGATTGCTTGAAAATACAACTGACGCTAATTTGACTAGCAAGTAAAATCTTACATCATACGGATAGCATTGATGACGCAGGGCTCATCTTTCGTGGTTTCTATAATATTAATTTTCCACTCCCAGATTGTGTCTGGAAAGTGCTCGATTGGAGGAAGCAATAGGTTGCACAGCAACTGAACAATGCACAGAATGAAAAATAAACAATGGGAAAGGTTGTTGCGCCCCACTCAACACCATGTTGTTGTGAAAAGTTGGAAAACTAAGAACAAAAGGAATGGATAAATCCAGAAGATTTGTTAACGCAAATAACTAAAACAGTATAATAAAAAATGGATTTTTACATTTCTTAGTCAAAACGAAAATAATCACACTGACAGCTGTTGGTTTCCCGGATAAAGCGCCACCTATTGGCTCCTGATTGCTTGAAAATACAACTGACGCTAATTTGACTAGCAAGTAAAATCTTACATCATACGGATAGCATTGATGACGCAGGGCTCATCTTTCGTGGTTTCTATAATATTAATTTTCCACTCCCAGATTGTGTCTGGAAAGTGCTCGATTGGAGGAAGCAATAGGTTGCACAGCAACTGAACAATGCACAGAATGAAAAATAAACAATGGGAAAGGTTGTTGCGCCCCACTCAACACCATGTTGTTGTGAAAAGTTGGAAAACTAAGAACAAAAGGAATGGATAAAGCCAGAAGATTTGTTAACGCAAATAACTAAAACAGTATAATAAAAAATGGATTTTTACATTTCTTAGTCAAAACGAAAATAATCACACTGACAGCTGTTGGTTTCCCGGATAAAGCGCCACCTATTGGCTCCTGATTGCTTGAAAATACAACTGACGCTAATTTGACTAGCAAGTAAAATCTTACATCATACGGATAGCATTGATGACGCAGGGCTCATCTTTCGTGGTTTCTATAATATTAATTATCCACTCCCAGATTGTGTCTGGAAAGTGCTCGATTGGAGGAAGCAATAGGTTGCACAGCAACTGAACAATGCACAGAATGAAAAATAAACAATGGGAAAGGTTGTTGCGCCCCACTCAACACCATGTTGTTGTGAAAAGTTGGAAAACTAAGAACAAAAGGAATGGATAAAGCCAGAAGATTTGTTAACGCAAATAACTAAAACAGTATAATAAAAAATGGATTTTTACATTTCTTAGTCAAAACGAAAATAATCACACTGACAGCTGTTGGTTTCCCGGATAAAGCGCCACCTATTGGCTCCTGATTGCTTGAAAATACAACTGACGCTAATTTGACTAGCAAGTAAAATCTTACATCATACGGATAGCATTGATGACGCAGGGCTCATCTTTCGTGGTTTCTATAATATTAATTTTCCACTCCCAGATTGTGTCTGGAAAGTGCTCGATTGGAGGAAGCAATAGGTTGCACAGCAACTGAACAATGCACAGAATGAAAAATAAACAATGGGAAAGGTTGTTGCGCCCCACTCAACACCATGTTGTTGTGAAAAGTTGGAAAACTAAGAACAAAAGGAATGGATAAAGCCAGAAGATTTGTTAACGCAAATAACTAAAACAGTATAATAAAAAATGGATTTTTACATTTCTTAGTCAAAACGAAAATAATCACACTGACAGCTGTTGGTTTCCCGGATAAAGCGCCACCTATTGGCTCCTGATTGCTTGAAAATACAACTGACGCTAATTTGACTAGCAAGTAAAATCTTACATCATACGGATAGCATTGATGACGCAGGGCTCATCTTTCGTGGTTTCTATAATATTAATTTTCCACTCCCAGATTGTGTCTGGAAAGTGCTCGATTGGAGGAAGCAATAGGTTGCACAGCAACTGAACAATGCACAGAATGAAAAATAAACAATGGGAAAGGTTGTTGCGCCCCACTCAACACCATGTTGTTGTGAAAAGTTGGAAAACTAAGAACAAAAGGAATGGATAAAGCCAGAAGATTTGTTAACGCAAATAACTAAAACAGTATAATAAAAAATGGATTTTTACATTTCTTAGTCAAAACGAAAATAATCACACTGACAGCTGTTGGTTTCCCGGATAAAGCGCCACCTATTGGCTCCTGATTGCTTGAAAATACAACTGACGCTAATTTGACTAGCAAGTAAAATCTTACATCATACGGATAGCATTGATGACGCAGGGCTCATCTTTCGTGGTTTCTATAATATTAATTTTCCACTCCCAGATTGTGTCTGGAAAGTGCTCGATTGGAGGAAGCAATAGGTTGCACAGCAACTGAACAATGCACAGAATGAAAAATAAACAATGGGAAAGGTTGTTGCGCCCCACTCAACACCATGTTGTTGTGAAAAGTTGGAAAACTAAGAACAAAAGGAATGGATAAAGCCAGAAGATTTGTTAACGCAAATAACTAAAACAGTATAATAAAAAATGGATTTTTACATTTCTTAGTCAAAACGAAAATAATCACACTGACAGCTGTTGGTTTCCCGGATAAAGCGCCACCTATTGGCTCCTGATTGCTTGAAAATACAACTGACGCTAATTTGACTAGCAAGTAAAATCTTACATCATACGGATAGCATTGATGACGCAGGGCTCATCTTTCGTGGTTTCTATAATATTAATTTTCCACTCCCAGATTGTGTCTGGAAAGTGCTCGATTGGAGGAAGCAATAGGTTGCACAGCAACTGAACAATGCACAGAATGAAAAATAAACAATGGGAAAGGTTGTTGCGCCCCACTCAACACCATGTTGTTGTGAAAAGTTGGAAAACTAAGAACAAAAGGAATGGATAAAGCCAGAAGATTTGTTAACGCAAATAACTAAAACAGTATAATAAAAAATGGATTTTTACATTTCTTAGTCAAAACGAAAATAATCACACTGACAGCTGTTGGTTTCCCGGATAAAGCGCCACCTATTGGCTCCTGATTGCTTGAAAATACAACTGACGCTAATTTGACTAGCAAGTAAAATCTTACATCATACGGATAGCATTGATGACGCAGGGCTCATCTTTCGTGGTTTCTATAATATTAATTTTCCACTCCCAGATTGTGTCTGGAAAGTGCTCGATTGGAGGAAGCAATAGGTTGCACAGCAACTGAACAATGCACAGAATGAAAAATAAACAATGGGAAAGGTTGTTGCGCCCCACTCAACACCATGTTGTTGTGAAAAGTTGGAAAACTAAGAACAAAAGGAATGGATAAAGCCAGAAGATTTGTTAACGCAAATAACTAAAACAGTATAATAAAAAATGGATTTTTACATTTCTTAGTCAAAACGAAAATAATCACACTGACAGCTGTTGGTTTCCCGGATAAAGCGCCACCTATTGGCTCCTGATTGCTTGAAAATACAACTGACGCTAATTTGACTAGCAAGTAAAATCTTACATCATACGGATAGCATTGATGACGCAGGGCTCATCTTTCGTGGTTTCTATAATATTAATTTTCCACTCCCAGATTGTGTCTGGAAAGTGCTCGATTGGAGGAAGCAATAGGTTGCACAGCAACTGAACAATGCACAGAATGAAAAATAAACAATGGGAAAGGTTGTTGCGCCCCACTCAACACCATGTTGTTGTGAAAAGTTGGAAAACTAAGAACAAAAGGAATGGATAAAGCCAGAAGATTTGTTAACGCAAATAACTAAAACAGTATAATAAAAAATGGATTTTTACATTTCTTAGTCAAAACGAAAATAATCACACTGACAGCTGTTGGTTTCCCGGATAAAGCGCCACCTATTGGCTCCTGATTGCTTGAAAATACAACTGACGCTAATTTGACTAGCAAGTAAAATCTTACATCATACGGATAGCATTGATGACGCAGGGCTCATCTTTCGTGGTTTCTATAATATTAATTTTCCACTCCCAGATTGTGTCTGGAAAGTGCTCGATTGGAGGAAGCAATAGGTTGCACAGCAACTGAACAATGCACAGAATGAAAAATAAACAATGGGAAAGGTTGTTGCGCCCCACTCAACACCATGTTGTTGTGAAAAGTTGGAAAACTAAGAACAAAAGGAATGGATAAAGCCAGAAGATTTGTTAACGCAAATAACTAAAACAGTATAATAAAAAATGGATTTTTACATTTCTTAGTCAAAACGAAAATAATCACACTGACAGCTGTTGGTTTCCCGGATAAAGCGCCACCTATTGGCTCCTGATTGCTTGAAAATACAACTGACGCTAATTTGACTAGCAAGTAAAATCTTACATCATACGGATAGCATTGATGACGCAGGGCTCATCTTTCGTGGTTTCTATAATATTAATTTTCCACTCCCAGATTGTGTCTGGAAAGTGCTCGATTGGAGGAAGCAATAGGTTGCACAGCAACTGAACAATGCACAGAATGAAAAATAAACAATGGGAAAGGTTGTTGCGCCCCACTCAACACCATGTTGTTGTGAAAAGTTGGAAAACTAAGAACAAAAGGAATGGATAAAGCCAGAAGATTTGTTAACGCAAATAACTAAAACAGTATAATAAAAAATGGATTTTTACATTTCTTAGTCAAAACGAAAATAATCACACTGACAGCTGTTGGTTTCCCGGATAAAGCGCCACCTATTGGCTCCTGATTGCTTGAAAATACAACTGACGCTAATTTGACTAGCAAGTAAAATCTTACATCATACGGATAGCATTGATGACGCAGGGCTCATCTTTCGTGGTTTCTATAATATTAATTTTCCACTCCCAGATTGTGTCTGGAAAGTGCTCGATTGGAGGAAGCAATAGGTTGCACAGCAACTGAACAATGCACAGAATGAAAAATAAACAATGGGAAAGGTTGTTGCGCCCCACTCAACACCATGTTGTTGTGAAAAGTTGGAAAACTAAGAACAAAAGGAATGGATAAAGCCAGAAGATTTGTTAACGCAAATAACTAAAACAGTATAATAAAAAATGGATTTTTACATTTCTTAGTCAAAACGAAAATAATCACACTGACAGCTGTTGGTTTCCCGGATAAAGCGCCACCTATTGGCTCCTGATTGCTTGAAAATACAACTGACGCTAATTTGACTAGCAAGTAAAATCTTACATCATACGGATAGCATTGATGACGCAGGGCTCATCTTTCGTGGTTTCTATAATATTAATTTTCCACTCCCAGATTGTGTCTGGAAAGTGCTCGATTGGAGGAAGCAATAGGTTGCACAGCAACTGAACAATGCACAGAATGAAAAATAAACAATGGGAAAGGTTGTTGCGCCCCACTCAACACCATGTTGTTGTGAAAAGTTGGAAAACTAAGAACAAAAGGAATGGATAAAGCCAGAAGATTTGTTAACGCAAATAACTAAAACAGTATAATAAAAAATGGATTTTTACATTTCTTAGTCAAAACGAAAATAATCACACTGACAGCTGTTGGTTTCCCGGATAAAGCGCCACCTATTGGCTCCTGATTGCTTGAAAATACAACTGACGCTAATTTGACTAGCAAGTAAAATCTTACATCATACGGATAGCATTGATGACGCAGGGCTCATCTTTCGTGGTTTCTATAATATTAATTTTCCACTCCCAGATTGTGTCTGGAAAGTGCTCGATTGGAGGAAGCAATAGGTTGCACAGCAACTGAACAATGCACAGAATGAAAAATAAACAATGGGAAAGGTTGTTGCGCCCCACTCAACACCATGTTGTTGTGAAAAGTTGGAAAACTAAGAACAAAAGGAATGGATAAAGCCAGAAGATTTGTTAACGCAAATAACTAAAACAGTATAATAAAAAATGGATTTTTACATTTCTTAGTCAAAACGAAAATAATCACACTGACAGCTGTTGGTTTCCCGGATAAAGCGCCACCTATTGGCTCCTGATTGCTTGAAAATACAACTGACGCTAATTTGACTAGCAAGTAAAATCTTACATCATACGGATAGCATTGATGACGCAGGGCTCATCTTTCGTGGTTTCTATAATATTAATTTTCCACTCCCAGATTGTGTCTGGAAAGTGCTCGATTGGAGGAAGCAATAGGTTGCACAGCAACTGAACAATGCACAGAATGAAAAATAAACAATGGGAAAGGTTGTTGCGCCCCACTCAACACCATGTTGTTGTGAAAAGTTGGAAAACTAAGAACAAAAGGAATGGATAAAGCCAGAAGATTTGTTAACGCAAATAACTAAAACAGTATAATAAAAAATGGATTTTTACATTTCTTAGTCAAAACGAAAATAATCACACTGACAGCTGTTGGTTTCCCGGATAAAGCGCCACCTATTGGCTCCTGATTGCTTGAAAATACAACTGACGCTAATTTGACTAGCAAGTAAAATCTTACATCATACGGATAGCATTGATGACGCAGGGCTCATCTTTCGTGGTTTCTATAATATTAATTTTCCACTCCCAGATTGTGTCTGGAAAGTGCTCGATTGGAGGAAGCAATAGGTTGCACAGCAACTGAACAATGCACAGAATGAAAAATAAACAATGGGAAAGGTTGTTGCGCCCCACTCAACACCATGTTGTTGTGAAAAGTTGGAAAACTAAGAACAAAAGGAATGGATAAAGCCAGAAGATTTGTTAACGCAAATAACTAAAACAGTATAATAAAAAATGGATTTTTACATTTCTTAGTCAAAACGAAAATAATCACACTGACAGCTGTTGGTTTCCCGGATAAAGCGCCACCTATTGGCTCCTGATTGCTTGAAAATACAACTGACGCTAATTTGACTAGCAAGTAAAATCTTACATCATACGGATAGCATT
Source organism: Agriotes lineatus (assembly GCA_940337035.1). Lineage (NCBI taxonomy): Eukaryota > Metazoa > Arthropoda > Insecta > Coleoptera > Elateridae > Agriotes > Agriotes lineatus. The sequence goes on from CALNHX010001061.1 coordinate 93,742, forward strand.
GATGACGCAGGGCTCATCTTTCGTGGTTTCTATAATATTAATTTTCCACTCCCAGATTGTGTCTGGAAAGTGCTCGATTGGAGGAAGCAATAGGTTGCACAGCAACTGAACAATGCACAGAATGAAAAATAAACAATGGGAAAGGTTGTTGCGCCCCACTCAACACCATGTTGTTGTGAAAAGTTGGAAAACTAAGAACAAAAGGAATGGATAAAGCCAGAAGATTTGTTAACGCAAATAACTAAAACAGTATAATAAAAAATGGATTTTTACATTTCTTAGTCAAAACGAAAATAATCACACTGACAGCTGTTGGTTTCCCGGATAAAGCGCCACCTATTGGCTCCTGATTGCTTGAAAATACAACTGACGCTAATTTGACTAGCAAGTAAAATCTTACATCATACGGATAGCATTGATGACGCAGGGCTCATCTTTCGTGGTTTCTATAATATTAATTTTCCACTCCCAGATTGTGTCTGGAAAGTGCTCGATTGGAGGAAGCAATAGGTTGCACAGCAACTGAACAATGCACAGAATGAAAAATAAACAATGGGAAAGGTTGTTGCGCCCCACTCAACACCATGTTGTTGTGAAAAGTTGGAAAACTAAGAACAAAAGAAATGGATAAAGCCAGAAGATTTGTTAACGCAAATAACTAAAACAGTATAATAAAAAATGGATTTTTACATTTCTTAGTCAAAACGAAAATAATCACACTGACAGCTGTTGGTTTCCCGGATAAAGCGCCACCTATTGGCTCCTGATTGCTTGAAAATACAACTGACGCTAATTTGACTAGCAAGTAAAATCTTACATCATACGGATAGCATTGATGACGCAGGGCTCATCTTTCGTGGTTTCTATAATATTAATTTTCCACTCCCAGATTGTGTCTGGAAAGTGCTCGATTGGAGGAAGCAATAGGTTGCACAGCAACTGAACAATGCACAGAATGAAAAATAAACAATGGGAAAGGTTGTTGCGCCCCACTCAACACCATGTTGTTGTGAAAAGTTGGAAAACTAAGAACAAAAGGAATGGATAAAGCCAGAAGATTTGTTAACGCAAATAACTAAAACAGTATAATAAAAAATGGATTTTTACATTTCTTAGTCAAAACGAAAATAATCACACTGACAGCTGTTGGTTTCCCGGATAAAGCGCCACCTATTGGCTCCTGATTGCTTGAAAATACAACTGACGCTAATTTGACTAGCAAGTAAAATCTTACATCATACGGATAGCATTGATGACGCAGGGCTCATCTTTCGTGGTTTCTATAATATTAATTTTCCACTCCCAGATTGTGTCTGGAAAGTGCTCGATTGGAGGAAGCAATAGGTTGCACAGCAACTGAACAATGCACAGAATGAAAAATAAACAATGGGAAAGGTTGTTGCGCCCCACTCAACACCATGTTGTTGTGAAAAGTTGGAAAACTAAGAACAAAAGGAATGGATAAAGCCAGAAGATTTGTTAACGCAAATAACTAAAACAGTATAATAAAAAATGGATTTTTACATTTCTTAGTCAAAACGAAAATAATCACACTGACAGCTGTTGGTTTCCCGGATAAAGCGCCACCTATTGGCTCCTGATTGCTTGAAAATACAACTGACGCTAATTTGACTAGCAAGTAAAATCTTACATCATACGGATAGCATTGATGACGCAGGGCTCATCTTTCGTGGTTTCTATAATATTAATTTTCCACTCCCAGATTGTGTCTGGAAAGTGCTCGATTGGAGGAAGCAATAGGTTGCACAGCAACTGAACAATGCACAGAATGAAAAATAAACAATGGGAAAGGTTGTTGCGCCCCACTCAACACCATGTTGTTGTGAAAAGTTGGAAAACTAAGAACAAAAGGAATGGATAAAGCCAGAAGATTTGTTAACGCAAATAACTAAAACAGTATAATAAAAAATGGATTTTTACATTTCTTAGTCAAAACGAAAATAATCACACTGACAGCTGTTGGTTTCCCGGATAAAGCGCCACCTATTGGCTCCTGATTGCTTGAAAATACAACTGACGCTAATTTGACTAGCAAGTAAAATCTTACATCATACGGATAGCATTGATGACGCAGGGCTCATCTTTCGTGGTTTCTATAATATTAATTTTCCACTCCCAGATTGTGTCTGGAAAGTGCTCGATTGGAGGAAGCAATAGGTTGCACAGCAACTGAACAATGCACAGAATGAAAAATAAACAATGGGAAAGGTTGTTGCGCCCCACTCAACACCATGTTGTTGTGAAAAGTTGGAAAACTAAGAACAAAAGGAATGGATAAAGCCAGAAGATTTGTTAACGCAAATAACTAAAACAGTATAATAAAAAATGGATTTTTACATTTCTTAGTCAAAACGAAAATAATCACACTGACAGCTGTTGGTTTCCCGGATAAAGCGCCACCTATTGGCTCCTGATTGCTTGAAAATACAACTGACGCTAATTTGACTAGCAAGTAAAATCTTACAAAATACGGATAGCATTGATGACGCAGGGCTCATCTTTCGTGGTTTCTATAATATTAATTTTCCACTCCCAGATTGTGTCTGGAAAGTGCTCGATTGGAGGAAGCAATAGGTTGCACAGCAACTGAACAATGCACAGAATGAAAAATAAACAATGGGAAAGGTTGTTGCGCCCCACTCAACACCATGTTGTTGTGAAAAGTTGGAAAACTAAGAACAAAAGGAATGGATAAAGCCAGAAGATTTGTTAACGCAAATAACTAAAACAGTATAATAAAAAATGGATTTTTACATTTCTTAGTCAAAACGAAAATAATCACACTGACAGCTGTTGGTTTCCCGGATAAAGCGCCACCTATTGGCTCCTGATTGCTTGAAAATACAACTGACGCTAATTTGACTAGCAAGTAAAATCTTACATCATACGGATAGCATTGATGACGCAGGGTTCATCTTTCGTGGTTTCTATAATATTAATTTTCCACTCCCAGATTGTGTCTGGAAAGTGCTCGATTGGAGGAAGCAATAGGTTGCACAGCAACTGAACAATGCACAGAATGAAAAATAAACAATGGGAAAGGTTGTTGCGCCCCACTCAACACCATGTTGTTGTGAAAAGTTGGAAAACTAAGAACAAAAGGAATGGATAAAGCCAGAAGATTTGTTAACGCAAATAACTAAAACAGTATAATAAAAAATGGATTTTTACATTTCTTAGTCAAAACGAAAATAATCACACTGACAGCTGTTGGTTTCCCGGATAAAGCGCCACCTATTGGCTCCTGATTGCTTGAAAATACAACTGACGCTAATTTGACTAGCAAGTAAACTCTTACATCATACGGATAGCATTGATGACGCAGGGCTCATCTTTCGTGGTTTCTATAATATTAATTTTCCACTCCCAGATTGTGTCTGGAAAGTGCTCGATTGGAGGAAGCAATAGGTTGCACAGCAACTGAACAATGCACAGAATGAAAAATAAACAATGGGAAAGGTTGTTGCGCCCCACTCAACACCATGTTGTTGTGAAAAGTTGGAAAACTAAGAACAAAAGGAATGGATAAAGCCAGAAGATTTGTTAACGCAAATAACTAAAACAGTATAATAAAAAATGGATTTTTACATTTCTTAGTCAAAACGAAAATAATCACACTGACAGCTGTTGGTTTCCCGGATAAAGCGCCACCTATTGGCTCCTGATTGCTTGAAAATACAACTGACGCTAATTTGACTAGCAAGTAAAATCTTACATCATACGGATAGCATTGATGACGCAGGGCTCATCTTTCGTGGTTTCTATAATATTAATTTTCCACTCCCAGATTGTGTCTGGAAAGTGCTCGATTGGAGGAAGCAATAGGTTGCACAGCAACTGAACAATGCACAGAATGAAAAATAAACAATGGGAAAGGTTGTTGCGCCCCACTCAACACCATGTTGTTGTGAAAAGTTGGAAAACTAAGAACAAAAGGAATGGATAAAGCCAGAAGATTTGTTAACGCAAATAACTAAAACAGTATAATAAAAAATGGATTTTTACATTTCTTAGTCAAAACGAAAATAATCACTGACAGCTGTTGGTTTCCGGATAAAGCGCCACCTATTGGCTCCTGATTGCTTGAAAATACAACTGACGCTAATTTGACTAGCAAGTAAAATCTTACATCATACGGATAGCATTGATGACGCAGGGCTCATCTTTCGTGGTTTCTATAATATTAATTTTCCACTCCCAGATTGTGTCTGGGAAAATGCTCGATTGGCGGAAGCAATAGGTTGCCACAGCAACTGAACAATGCACAGAATGAAAAATAAACAATGGAAAAGGTTGTTGCGCCCCACTCAACACCATGTTGTTGTGAAAAGTTGGAAAACTAAGAACAAAAGGAAGGGATTAAAGCCAGAAGATTTGTTAACGCAAATAACTAAATCAGTATAATAAAAAATGGATTTTTACATTTCTTAGTCAAAACGAAAATAATCACACTGACAGCTGTTGGTTTCCCGGATAAAGCGCCACCTATTGGCTCCTGATTGCTTGAAAATACAACTGACGCTAATTTAACTAGCAAGTAAAATCTTACATCATACGGATAGCATTGATGACGCAGGGCTCATCTTTCGTGGTTTCTATAATATTAATTTTCCACTCCCAGATTGTGTCTGGAAAGTGCTCGATTGGAGGAAGCATTAGGTTGCACAGCAACTGAACAATGCACAGAATGAAAAATAAACAATGGGAAAGGTTGTTGCGCCCCACTCAACACCATGTTGTTGTGAAAAGTTGGAAAACTAAGAACAAAAGGAATGGATAAAGCCAGAAGATTTGTTAACGCAAATAACTAAAACAGTATAATAAAAAATGGATTTTTACATTTCTTAGTCAAAACGAAAATAATCACACTGACAGCTGTTGGTTTCCCGGATAAATCGCCACCTATTGGCTCCTGATTGCTTGAAAATACAACTGACGCTAATTTGACTAGCAAGTAAAATCTTACATCATACGGATAGCATTGATGACGCAGGGCTCATCTTTCGTGGTTTCTATAATATTAATTTTCCACTCCCAGATTGTGTCTGGAAAATGCTCGATTGGCGGAAGCAATAGGTTGCACAGCAACTGAACAATGCACAGAATGAAAAATAAACAATGGGAAAGGTTGTTGCGCCCCACTCAACACCATGTTGTTGTGAAAAGTTGGAAAACTAAGAACAAAAGGAAGGGATAAAGCCAGAAGATTTGTTAACGCAAATAACTAAAACAGTATAATAAAAAATGGATTTTTACATTTCTTAGTCAAAACGAAAATAATCACACTGACAGCTGTTGGTTTCCCGGATAAAGCGCCACCTATTGGCTCCTGATTGCTTGAAAATACAACTGACGCTAATTTGACTAGCAAGTAAAATCTTACATCATACGGATAGCATTGATGACGCAGGGCTCATCTTTCGTGGTTTCTATAATATTAATTTTCCACTCCCAGATTGTGTCTGGAAAATGCTCGATTGGCGGAAGCAATAGGTTGCACAGCAACTGAACAATGCACAGAATGAAAAATAAACAATGGGAAAGGTTGTTGCGCCCCACTCAACACCATGTTGTTGTGAAAAGTTGGAAAACTAAGAACAAAAGGAAGGGATAAAGCCAGAAGATTTGTTAACGCAAATAACTAAAACAGTATAATAAAAAATGGATTTTTACATTTCTTAGTCAAAACGAAAATAATCACACTGACAGCTGTTGGTTTCCCGGATAAAGCGCCACCTATTGGCTCCTGATTGCTTGAAAATACAACTGACGCTAATTTGACTAGCAAGTAAAATCTTACATCATACGGATAGCATTGATGACGCAGGGCTCATCTTTCGTGGTTTCTATAATATTAATTTTCCACTCCCAGATTGTGTCTGGAAAGTGCTCGATTGGAGGAAGCATTAGGTTGCACAGCAACTGAACAATGCACAGAATGAAAAATAAACAATGGGAAAGGTTGTTGCGCCCCACTCAACACCATGTTGTTGTGAAAAGTTGGAAAACTAAGAACAAAACGAATGGATAAAGCCAGAAGATTTGTTAACGCAAATAACTAAAACAGTATAATAAAAAATGGATTTTTACATTTCTTAGTCAAAACGAAAATAATCACACTGACAGCTGTTGGTTTCCCGGATAAATCGCCACCTATTGGCTCCTGATTGCTTGAAAATACAACTGACGCTAATTTGACTAGCAAGTAAAATCTTACATCATACGGATAGCATTGATGACGCAGGGCTCATCTTTCGTGGTTTCTATAATATTAATTTTCCACTCCCAGATTGTGTCTGGAAAATGCTCGATTGGCGGAAGCAATAGGTTGCACAGCAACTGAACAATGCACAGAATGAAAAATAAACAATGGGAAAGGTTGTTGCGCCCCACTCAACACCATGCTGTTGTGAAAAGTTGGAAAACTAAGAACAAAAGGAAGGGATAAAGCCAGAAGATTTGTTAACGCAAATAACTAAAACAGTATAATAAAAAATGGATTTTTACATTTCTTAGTCAAAACGAAAATAATCACACTGACAGCTGTTGGTTTCCCGGATAAAGCGCCACCTATTGGCTCCTGATTGCTTGAAAATACAACTGACGCTAATTTGACTAGCAAGTAAAATCTTACATCATACGGATAGCATTGATGACGCAGGGCTCATCTTTCGTGGTTTCTATAATATTAATTTTCCACTCCCAGATTGTGTCTGGAAAATGCTCGATTGGCGGAAGCAATAGGTTGCACAGCAACTGAACAATGCACAGAATGAAAAATAAACAATGGGAAAGGTTGTTGCGCCCCACTCAACACCATGTTGTTGTGAAAAGATGGAAAACTAAGAACAAAAGGAAGGGATAAAGCCAGTAGGTTTGTTAACGCAAATAACTAAAACAGTATAATAAAAAATGGATTTTTACATTTCTTAGTCAAAACGAAAATAATCACACTGACAGCTGTTGGTTTCCCGGATAAAGCGCCACCTATTGGCTCCTGATTGCTTGAAAATACAACTGACGCTAATTTGACTAGCAAGTAAAATCTTACATCATACGGATAGCATTGATGACGCAGGGTTCATCTTTCGTGGTTTCTATAATATTAATTTTCCACTCCCAGATTGTGTCTGGAAAGTGCTCGATTGGAGGAAGCAATAGGTTGCACAGTAACTGAACAATGCACAGAATGAAAAATAAACAATGGGAAAGGTTGTTGCGCCCCACTCAACACCATGTTGTTGTGAAAAGTTGGAAAACTAAGAACAAAAGGAATGGATAAAGCCAGAAGATTTGTTAACGCAAATAACTAAAACAGTATAATAAAAAATGGATTTTAACATTTCTTAGTCAAAACGAAAATAATCACACTGACAGCTGTTGGTTTCCCGGATAAAGCGCCACCTATTGGCTCCTGATTGCTTGAAAATACAACTGACGCTAATTTGACTAGCAAGTAAAATCTTACATCATACGGATAGCATTGATGACGCAGGGCTCATCTTTCGTGGTTTCTATAATATTAATTTTCCACTCCCAGATTGTGTCTGGAAAGTGCTCGATTGGAGGAAGCAATAGGTTGCACAGCAACTGAACAATGCACAGAATGAAAAATAAACAATGGGAAAGGTTGTTGCGCCCCACTCAACACCATGTTGTTGTGAAAAGTTGGAAAACTAAGAACAAACGGAATGGATAAAGCCAGAAGATTTGTTAACGCAAATAACTAAAACAGTATAATAAAAAATGGATTTTTACATTTCTTAGTCAAAACGAAAATAATCACACTGACAGCTGTTGGTTTCCCGGATAAAGCGCCACCTATTGGCTCCTGATTGCTTGAAAATACAACTGACGCTAATTTGACTAGCAAGTAAAATCTTACATCATACGGATAGCATTGATGACGCAGGGCTCATCTTTCGTGGTTTCTATAATATTAATTTTCCACTCCCAGATTGTGTCTGGAAAGTGCTCGATTGGAGGAAGCAATAGGTTGCACAGCAACTGAACAATGCACAGAATGAAAAATAAACAATGGGAAAGGTTGTTGCGCCCCACTCAACACCATGTTGTTGTGAAAAGTTGGAAAACTAAGAACAAAAGGAATGGATAAAGCCAGAAGATTTGTTAACGCAAATAACTAAAACAGTATAATAAAAAATGGATTTTTACATTTCTTAGTCAAAACGAAAATAATCACACTGACAGCTGTTGGTTTCCCGGATAAAGCGCCACCTATTGGCTCCTGATTGCTTGAAAATACAACTGACGCTAATTTGACTAGCAAGTAAAATCTTACATCATACGGATAGCATTGATGACGCAGGGCTCATCTTTCGTGGTTTCTATAATATTAATTTTCCACTCCCAGATTGTGTCTGGAAAATGCTCGATTGGCGGAAGCAATAGGTTGCACAGCAACTGAACAATGCACAGAATGAAAAATAAACAATGGGAAAGGTTGTTGCGCCCCACTCAACACCATGTTGTTGTGAAAAGTTGGAAAACTAAGAACAAAAGGAAGGGATAAAGCCAGAAGATTTGTTAACGCAAATAACTAAATCAGTATAATAAAAAATGGATTTTTACATTTCTTAGTCAAAACGAAAATAATCACACTGACAGCTGTTGGTTTCCCGGATAAAGCGCCACCTATTAGCTCCTGATTGCTTGAAAATACAACTGACGCTAATTTGACTAGCAAGTAAAATCTTACATCATACGGATAGCATTGATGACGCAGGGCTCATCTTTCGTGGTTTCTATAATATTAATTTTCCACTCCCAGATTGTGTCTGGAAAGTGCTCGATTGGAGGAAGCATTAGGTTGCACAGCAACTGAACAATGCACAGAATGAAAAATAAACAATGGGAAAGGTTGTTGCGCCCCACTCAACACCATGTTGTTGTGAAAAGTTGGAAAACTAAGAACAAAAGGAATGGATAAAGCCAGAAGATTTGTTAACGCAAATAACTAAAACAGTATAATAAAAAATGGATTTTTACATTTCTTAGTCAAAACGAAAATAATCACACTGACAGCTGTTGGTTTCCCGGATAAATCGCCACCTATTGGCTCCTGATTGCTTGAAAATACAACTGACGCTAATTTGACTAGCAAGTAAAATCTTACATCATACGGATAGCATTGATGACGCAGGGCTCATCTTTCGTGGTTTCTATAATATTAATTTTCCACTCCCAGATTGTGTCTGGAAAATGCTCGATTGGCGGAAGCAATAGGTTGCACAGCAACTGAACAATGCACAGAATGAAAAATAAACAATGGGAAAGGTTGTTGCGCCCCACTCAACACCATGTTGTTGTGAAAAGTTGGAAAACTAAGAACAAAAGGAAGGGATAAAGCCAGAAGATTTGTTAACGCAAATAACTAAAACAGTATAATAAAAAATGGATTTTTACATTTCTTAGTCAAAACGAAAATAATCACACTGACAGCTGTTGGTTTCCCGGATAAAGCGCCACCTATTGGCTCCTGATTGCTTGAAAATACAACTGACGCTAATTTGACTAGCAAGTAAAATCTTACATCATACGGATAGCATTGATGACGCAGGGCTCATCTTTCGTGGTTTCTATAATATTAATTTTCCACTCCCAGATTGTGTCTGGAAAATGCTCGATTGGCGGAAGCAATAGGTTGCACAGCAACTGAACAATGCACAGAATGAAAAATAAACAATGGGAAAGGTTGTTGCGCCCCACTCAACACCATGTTGTTGTGAAAAGATGGAAAACTAAGAACAAAAGGAAGGGATAAAGCCAGTAGGTTTGTTAACGCAAATAACTAAAACAGTATAATAAAAAATGGATTTTTACATTTCTTAGTCAAAACGAAAGTAATCACACTGACAGCTGTTGGTTTCCCGGATAAAGCGCCACCTATTGGCTCCTGATTGCTTGAAAATACAACTGACGCTAATTTGACTAGCAAGTAAAATCTTACATCATACGGATAGCATTGATGACGCAGGGTTCATCTTTCGTGGTTTCTATAATATTAATTTTCCACTCCCAGATTGTGTCTGGAAAGTGCTCGATTGGAGGAAGCAATAGGTTGCACAGTAACTGAACAATGCACAGAATGAAAAATAAACAATGGGAAAGGTTGTTGCGCCCCACTCAACACCATGTTGTTGTGAAAAGTTGGAAAACTAAGAACAAAAGGAATGGATAAAGCCAGAAGATTTGTTAACGCAAATAACTAAAACAGTATAATAAAAAATGGATTTTAACATTTCTTAGTCAAAACGAAAATAATCACACTGACAGCTGTTGGTTTCCCGGATAAAGCGCCACCTATTGGCTCCTGATTGCTTGAAAATACAACTGACGCTAATTTGACTAGCAAGTAAAATCTTACATCATACGGATAGCATTGATGACGCAGGGCTCATCTTTCGTGGTTTCTATAATATTAATTTTCCACTCCCAGATTGTGTCTGGAAAGTGCTCGATTGGAGGAAGCAATAGGTTGCACAGCAACTGAACAATGCACAGAATGAAAAATAAACAATGGGAAAGGTTGTTGCGCCCCACTCAACACCATGTTGTTGTGAAAAGTTGGAAAACTAAGAACAAACGGAATGGATAAAGCCAGAAGATTTGTTAACGCAAATAACTAAAACAGTATAATAAAAAATGGATTTTTACATTTCTTAGTCAAAACGAAAATAATCACACTGACAGCTGTTGGTTTCCCGGATAAAGCGCCACCTATTGGCTCCTGATTGCTTGAAAATACAACTGACGCTAATTTGACTAGCAAGTAAAATCTTACATCATACGGATAGCATTGATGACGCAGGGCTCATCTTTCGTGGTTTCTATAATATTAATTTTCCACTCCCAGATTGTGTCTGGAAAGTGCTCGATTGGAGGAAGCAATAGGTTGCACAGCAACTGAACAATGCACAGAATGAAAAATAAACAATGGGAAAGGTTGTTGCGCCCCACTCAACACCATGTTGTTGTGAAAAGTTGGAAAACTAAGAACAAAAGGAATGGATAAAGCCAGAAGATTTGTTAACGCAAATAACTAAAACAGTATAATAAAAAATGGATTTTTACATTTCTTAGTCAAAACGAAAATAATCACACTGACAGCTGTTGGTTTCCCGGATAAAGCGCCACCTATTGGCTCCTGATTGCTTGAAAATACAACTGACGCTAATTTGACTAGCAAGTAAAATCTTACATCATACGGATAGCATTGATGACGCAGGGCTCATCTTTCGTGGTTTCTATAATATTAATTTTCCACTCCCAGATTGTGTCTGGAAAGTGCTCGATTGGAGGAAGCAATAGGTTGCACAGCAACTGAACAATGCACAGAATGAAAAATAAACAATGGGAAAGGTTGTTGCGCCCCACTCAACTCCATGTTGTTGTGAAAAGTTGGAAAACTAAGAACAAAAGGAAGGGATAAAGCCAGAAGATTTGTTAACGCAAATAACTAAAACAGTATAATAAAAAATGGATTTTTACATTTCTTAGTCAAAACGAAAATAATCACACTGACAGCTGTTGGTTTCCCGGATAAATCGCCACCTATTGGCTCCTGATTGCTTGAAAATACAACTGACGCTAATTTGACTAGCAAGTAAAATCTTACATCATACGGATAGCATTGATGACGCAGGGCTCATCTTTCGTGGTTTCTATAATATTAATTTTCCACTCCCAGATTGTGTCTGGAAAATGCTCGATTGGCGGAAGCAATAGGTTGCACAGCAACTGAACAATGCACAGAATGAAAAATAAACAATGGGAAAGGTTGTTGCGCCCCACTCAACACCATGTTGTTGTGAAAAGTTGGAAAACTAAGAACAAAAGGAAGGGATAAAGCCAGAAGATTTGTTAACGCAAATAACTAAAACAGTATAATAAAAAATGGATTTTTACATTTCTTAGTCAAAACGAAAATAATCACACTGACAGCTGTTGGTTTCCCGGATAAAGCGCCACCTATTGGCTCCTGATTGCTTGAAAATACAACTGACGCTAATTTGACTAGCAAGTAAAATCTTACATCATACGGATAGCATTGATGACGCAGGGCTCATCTTTCGTGGTTTCTATAATATTAATTTTCCACTCCCAGATTGTGTCTGGAAAATGCTCGATTGGCGGAAGCAATAGGTTGCACAGCAACTGAACAATGCACAGAATGAAAAATAAACAATGGGAAAGGTTGTTGCGCCCCACTCAACACCATGTTGTTGTGAAAAGATGGAAAACTAAGAACAAAAGGAAGGGATAAAGCCAGTAGGTTTGTTAACGCAAATAACTAAAACAGTATAATAAAAAATGGATTTTTACATTTCTTAGTCAAAACGAAAATAATCACACTGACAGCTGTTGGTTTCCCGGATAAAGCGCCACCTATTGGCTCCTGATTGCTTGAAAATACAACTGACGCTAATTTGACTAGCAAGTAAAATCTTACATCATACGGATAGCATTGATGACGCAGGGCTCATCTTTCGTGGTTTCTATAATATTAATTTTCCACTCCCAGATTGTGTCTGGAAAATGCTCGATTGGCGGAAGCAATAGGTTGCACAGCAACTGAACAATGCACAGAATGAAAAATAAACAATGGGAAAGGTTGTTGCGCCCCACTCAACACCATGTTGTTGTGAAAAGTTGGAAAACTAAGAACAAAAGGAATGGATAAAGCCAGAAGATTTGTTAACGCAAATAACTAAAACAGTATAATAAAAAATGGATTTTAACATTTCTTAGTCAAAACGAAAATAATCACACTGACAGCTGTTGGTTTCCCGGATAAAGCGCCACCTATTGGCTCCTGATTGCTTGAAAATACAACTGACGCTAATTTGACTAGCAAGTAAAATCTTACATCATACGGATAGCATTGATGACGCAGGGCTCATCTTTCGTGGTTTCTATAATATTAATTTTCCACTCCCAGATTGTGTCTGGAAAGTGCTCGATTGGAGGAAGCAATAGGTTGCACAGCAACTGAACAATGCACAGAATGAAAAATAAACAATGGGAAAGGTTGTTGCGCCCCACTCAACACCATGTTGTTGTGAAAAGTTGGAAAACTAAGAACAAAAGGAATGGATAAAGCCAGAAGATTTGTTAACGCAAATAACTAAAACAGTATAATAAAAAATGGATTTTTACATTTCTTAGTCAAAACGAAAATAATCACACTGACAGCTGTTGGTTTCCCGGATAAAGCGCCACCTATTGGCTCCTGATTGCTTGAAAATACAACTGACGCTAATTTGACTAGCAAGTAAAATCTTACATCATACGGATAGCATTGATGACGCAGGGCTCATCTTTCGTGGTTTCTATAATATTAATTTTCCACTCCCAGATTGTGTCTGGAAAGTGCTCGATTGGAGGAAGCAATAGGTTGCACAGCAACTGAACAATGCACAGAATGAAAAATAAACAATGGGAAAGGTTGTTGCGCCCCACTCAACACCATGTTGTTGTGAAAAGTTGGAAAACTAAGAACAAAAGGAATGGATAAAGCCAGAAGATTTGTTAACGCAAATAACTAAAATAGTATAATAAAAAATGGATTTTTACATTTCTTAGTCAAAACGAAAATAATCACACTGACAGCTGTTGGTTTCCCGGATAAAGCGCCACCTATTGGCTCCTGATTGCTTGAAAATACAACTGACGCTAATTTGACTAGCAAGTAAAATCTTACATCATACGGATAGCATTGATGACGCAGGGCTCATCTTTCGTGGTTTCTATAATATTAATTTTCCACTCCCAGATTGTGTCTGGAAAGTGCTCGATTGGAGGAAGCATTAGGTTGCACAGCAACTGAACAATGCACAGAATGAAAAATAAACAATGGGAAAGGTTGTTGCGCCCCACTCAACACCATGTTGTTGTGAAAAGTTGGAAAACTAAGAACAAAAGGAATGGATAAAGCCAGAAGATTTGTTAACGCAAATAACTAAAACAGTATAATAAAAAATGGATTTTTACATTTCTTAGTCAAAACGAAAATAATCACACTGACAGCTGTTGGTTTCCCGGATAAAGCGCCACCTATTGGCTCCTGATTGCTTGAAAATACAACTGACGCTAATTTGACTAGCAAGTAAAATCTTACATCATACGGATAGCATTGATGACGCAGGGCTCATCTTTCGTGGTTTCTATAATATTAATTTTCCACTCCCAGATTGTGTCTGGAAAGTGCTCGATTGGAGGAAGCATTAGGTTGCACAGCAACTGAACAATGCACAGAATGAAAAATAAACAATGGGAAAGGTTGTTGCGCCCCACTCAACACCATGTTGTTGTGAAAAGTTGGAAAACTAAGAACAAAAGGAATGGATAAAGCCAGAAGATTTGTTAACGCAAATAACTAAAACAGTATAATAAAAAATGGATTTTTACATTTCTTAGTCAAAACGAAAATAATCACACTGACAGCTGTTGGTTTCCCGGATAAATCGCCACCTATTGGCTCCTGATTGCTTGAAAATACAACTGACGCTAATTTGACTAGCAAGTAAAATCTTACATCATACGGATAGCATTGATGACGCAGGGCTCATCTTTCGTGGTTTCTATAATATTAATTTTCCACTCCCAGATTGTGTCTGGAAAATGCTCGATTGGCGGAAGCAATAGGTTGCACAGCAACTGAACAATGCACAGAATGAAAAATAAACAATGGGAAAGGTTGTTGCGCCCCACTCAACACCATGTTGTTGTGAAAAGTTGGAAAACTAAGAACAAAAGGAAGGGATAAAGCCAGAAGATTTGTTAACGCAAATAACTAAAACAGTATAATAAAAAATGGATTTTTACATTTTTTAGTCAAAACGAAAATAATCACACTGACAGCTGTTGGTTTCCCGGATAAAGCGCCACCTATTGGCTCCTGATTGCTTGAAAATACAACTGACGCTAATTTGACTAGCAAGTAAAATCTTACATCATACGGATAGCATTGATGACGCAGGGCTCATCTTTCGTGGTTTCTATAATATTAATTTTCCACTCCCAGATTGTGTCTGGAAAATGCTCGATTGGCGGAAGCAATAGGTTGCACAGCAACTGAACAATGCACAGAATGAAAAATAAACAATGGGAAAGGTTGTTGCGCCCCACTCAACACCATGTTGTTGTGAAAAGTTGGAAAACTAAGAACAAAAGGAATGGATAAAGCCAGAAGATTTGTTAACGCAAATAACTAAAACAGTATAATAAAAAATGGATTTTTACATTTCTTAGTCAAAACGAAAATAATCACACTGACAGCTGTTGGTTTCCCGGATAAATCGCCACCTATTGGCTCCTGATTGCTTGAAAATACAACTGACGCTAATTTGACTAGCAAGTAAAATCTTACATCATACGGATAGCATTGATGACGCAGGGCTCATCTTTCGTGGTTTCTATAATATTAATTTTCCACTCCCAGATTGTGTCTGGAAAATGCTCGATTGGCGGAAGCAATAGGTTGCACAGCAACTGAACAATGCACAGAATGAAAAATAAACAATGGGAAAGGTTGTTGCGCCCCACTCAACACCATGTTGTTGTGAAAAGTTGGAAAACTAAGAACAAAAGGAAGGGATAAAGCCAGAAGATTTGTTAACGCAAATAACTAAAACAGTATAATAAAAAATGGATTTTTACATTTTTTAGTCAAAACGAAAATAATCACACTGACAGCTGTTGGTTTCCCGGATAAAGCGCCACCTATTGGCTCCTGATTGCTTGAAAATACAACTGACGCTAATTTGACTAGCAAGTAAAATCTTACATCATACGGATAGCATTGATGACGCAGGGCTCATCTTTCGTGGTTTCTATAATATTAATTTTCCACTCCCAGATTGTGTCTGGAAAATGCTCGATTGGCGGAAGCAATAGGTTGCACAGCAACTGAACAATGCACAGAATGAAAAATAAACAATGGGAAAGGTTGTTGCGCCCCACTCAACACCATGTTGTTGTGAAAAGTTGGAAAACTAAGAACAAAAGGAAGGGATAAAGCCAGAAGATTTGTTAACGCAAATAACTAAAACAGTATAATAAAAAATGGATTTTTACATTTTTTAGTCAAAACGAAAATAATCACACTGACAGCTGTTGGTTTCCCGGATAAAGCGCCACCTATTGGCTCCTGATTGCTTGAAAATACAACTGACGCTAATTTGACTAGCAAGTAAAATCTTACATCATACGGATAGCATTGATGACGCAGGGCTCATCTTTCGTGGTTTCTATAATATTAATTTTCCACTCCCAGATTGTGTCTGGAAAATGCTCGATTGGCGGAAGCAATAGGTTGCACAGCAACTGAACAATGCACAGAATGAAAAATAAACAATGGGAAAGGTTGTTGCGCCCCACTCAACACCATGTTGTTGTGAAAAGTTGGAAAACTAAGAACAAAAGGAATGGATAAAGCCAGAAGATTTGTTAACGCAAATAACTAAAACAGTATAATAAAAAATGGATTTTTACATTTCTTAGTCAAAACGAAAATAATCACACTGACAGCTGTTGGTTTCCCGGATAAAGCGCCACCTATTGGCTCCTGATTGCTTGAAAATACAACTGACGCTAATTTGACTAGCAAGTAAAATCTTACATCATACGGATAGCATTGATGACGCAGGGCTCATCTTTCGTGGTTTCTATAATATTAATTTTCCACTCCCAGATTGTGTCTGGAAAGTGCTCGATTGGAGGAAGCATTAGGTTGCACAGCAACTGAACAATGCACAGAATGAAAAATAAACAATGGGAAAGGTTGTTGCGCCCCACTCAACACCATGTTGTTGTGAAAAGTTGGAAAACTAAGAACAAAAGGAATGGATAAAGCCAGAAGATTTGTTAACGCAAATAACTAAAACAGTATAATAAAAAATGGATTTTTACATTTCTTAGTCAAAACGAAAATAATCACACTGACAGCTGTTGGTTTCCCGGATAAAGCGCCACCTATTGGCTCCTGATTGCTTGAAAATACAACTGACGCTAATTTGACTAGCAAGTAAAATCTTACATCATACGGATAGCATTGATGACGCAGGGCTCATCTTTCGTGGTTTCTATAATATTAATTTTCCACTCCCAGATTGTGTCTGGAAAGTGCTCGATTGGAGGAAGCATTAGGTTGCACAGCAACTGAACAATGCACAGAATGAAAAATAAACAATGGGAAAGGTTGTTGCGCCCCACTCAACACCATGTTGTTGTGAAAAGTTGGAAAACTAAGAACAAAAGGAATGGATAAAGCCAGAAGATTTGTTAACGCAAATAACTAAAACAGTATAATAAAAAATGGATTTTTACATTTCTTAGTCAAAACGAAAATAATCACACTGACAGCTGTTGGTTTCCCGGATAAATCGCCACCTATTGGCTCCTGATCGCTTGAAAATACAACTGACGCTAATTTGACTAGCAAGTAAAATCTTACATCATACGGATAGCATTGATGACGCAGGGCTCATCTTTCGTGGTTTCTATAATATTAATTTTCCACTCCCAGATTGTGTCTGGAAAATGCTCGATTGGCGGAAGCAATAGGTTGCACAGCAACTGAACAATGCACAGAATGAAAAATAAACAATGGGAAAGGTTGTTGCGCCCCACTCAACACCATGTTGTTGTGAAAAGTTGGAAAACTAAGAACAAAAGGAAGGGATAAAGCCAGAAGATTTGTTAACGCAAATAACTAAAACAGTATAATAAAAAATGGATTTTTACATTTTTTAGTCAAAACGAAAATAATCACACTGACAGCTGTTGGTTTCCCGGATAAAGCGCCACCTATTGGCTCCTGATTGCTTGAAAATACAACTGACGCTAATTTGACTAGCAAGTAAAATCTTACATCATACGGATAGCATTGATGACGCAGGGCTCATCTTTCGTGGTTTCTATAATATTAATTTTCCACTCCCAGATTGTGTCTGGAAAATGCTCGATTGGCGGAAGCAATAGGTTGCACAGCAACTGAACAATGCACAGAATGAAAAATAAACAATGGGAAAGGTTGTTGCGCCCCACTCAACACCATGTTGTTGTGAAAAGTTGGAAAACTAAGAACAAAAGGAATGGATAAAGCCAGAAGATTTGTTAACGCAAATAACTAAAACAGTATAATAAAAAATGGATTTTTACATTTTTTAGTCAAAACGAAAATAATCACACTGACAGCTGTTGGTTTCCCGGATAAATCGCCACCTATTGGCTCCTGATTGCTTGAAAATACAACTGACGCTAATTTGACTAGCAAGTAAAATCTTACATCATACGGATAGCATTGATGACGCAGGGCTCATCTTTCGTGGTTTCTATAATATTAATTTTCCACTCCCAGATTGTGTCTGGAAAATGCTCGATTGGCGGAAGCAATAGGTTGCACAGCAACTGAACAATGCACAGAATGAAAAATAAACAATGGGAAAGGTTGTTGCGCCCCACTGAACACCATGTTGTTGTGAAAAGTTGGAAAACTAAGAACAAAAGGAATGGATAAAGCCAGAAGATTTGTTAACGCAAATAACTAAAACAGTATAATAAAAAATGGATTTTTACATTTCTTAGTAAAAACGAAAATAATCACACTGACAGCTGTTGGTTTCCCGGATAAAGCGCCACCTATTGGCTCCTGATTGCTTGAAAATACAACTGACGCTAATTTGACTAGCAAGTAAAATCTTACATCATACGGATAGCATTGATGACGCAGGGCTCATCTTTCGTGGTTTCTATAATATTAATTTTCCACTCCCAGATTGTGTCTGGAAAGTGCTCGATTGGAGGAAGCATTAGGTTGCACAGCAACTGAACAATGCACAGAATGAAAAATAAACAATGGGAAAGGTTGTTGCGCCCCACTCAACACCATGTTGTTGTGAAAAGTTGGAAAACTAAGAACAAAAGGAATGGATAAAGCCAGAAGATTTGTTAACGCAAATAACTAAAACAGTATAATAAAAAATGGATTTTTACATTTCTTAGTAAAAACGAAAATAATCACACTGACAGCTGTTGGTTTCCCGGATAAAGCGCCACCTATTGGCTCCTGATTGCTTGAAAATACAACTGACGCTAATTTGACTAGCAAGTAAAATCTTACATCATACGGATAGCATTGATGACGCAGGGCTCATCTTTCGTGGTTTCTATAATATTAATTTTCCACTCCCAGATTGTGTCTGGAAAGTGCTCGATTGGAGGAAGCAATAGGTTGCACAGCAACTGAACAATGCACAGAATGAAAAATAAACAATGGGAAAGGTTGTTGCGCCCCACTCAACACCATGTTGTTGTGAAAAGTTGGAAAACTAAGAACAAAAGGAATGGATAAAGCCAGAAGATTTGTTAACGCAAATAACTAAAACAGTATAATAAAAAATGGATTTTTACATTTCTTAGTCAAAACGAAAATAATCACACTGACAGCTGTTGGTTTCCCGGATAAAGCGCCACCTATTGGCTCCTGATTGCTTGAAAATACAACTGACGCTAATTTGACTAGCAAGTAAAATCTTACATCATACGGATAGCATTGATGACGCAGGGCTCATCTTTCGTGGTTTCTATAATATTAATTTTCCACTCCCAGATTGTGTCTGGAAAGTGCTCGATTGGAGGAAGCATTAGGTTGCACAGCAACTGAACAATGCACAGAATGAAAAATAAACAATGGGAAAGGTTGTTGCGCCCCACTCAACACCATGTTGTTGTGAAAAGTTGGAAAACTAAGAACAAAAGGAATGGATAAAGCCAGAAGATTTGTTAACGCAAATAACTAAAACAGTATAATAAAAAATGGATTTTTACATTTCTTAGACAAAACGAAAATAATCACACTGACAGCTGTTGGTTTCCCGGATAAAGCGCCACCTA
Organism: Agriotes lineatus; assembly: GCA_940337035.1. Taxonomy (NCBI): domain Eukaryota; kingdom Metazoa; phylum Arthropoda; class Insecta; order Coleoptera; family Elateridae; genus Agriotes; species Agriotes lineatus. The sequence continues at coordinate 113,680 of CALNHX010001061.1, forward strand.
TTGGCTCCTGATTGCTTGAAAATACAACTGACGCTAATTTGACTAGCAAGTAAAATCTTACATCATACGGATAGCATTGATGACGCAGGGCTCATCTTTCGTGGTTTCTATAATATTAATTTTCCACTCCCAGATTGTGTCTGGAAAGTGCTCGATTGGAGGAAGCATTAGGTTGCACAGCAACTGAACAATGCACAGAATGAAAAATAAACAATGGGAAAGGTTGTTGCGCCCCACTCAACACCATGTTGTTGTGAAAAGTTGGAAAACTAAGAACAAAAGGAATGGATAAAGCCAGAAGATTTGTTAACGCAAATAACTAAAACAGTATAATAAAAAATGGATTTTTACATTTCTTAGTCAAAACGAAAATAATCACACTGACAGCTGTTGGTTTCCCGGATAAATCGCCACCTATTGGCTCCTGATTGCTTGAAAATACAACTGACGCTAATTTGACTAGCAAGTAAAATCTTACATCATACGGATAGCATTGATGACGCAGGGCTCATCTTTCGTGGTTTCTATAATATTAATTTTCCACTCCCAGATTGTGTCTGGAAAATGCTCGATTGGCGGAAGCAATAGGTTGCACAGCAACTGAACAATGCACAGAATGAAAAATAAACAATGGGAAAGGTTGTTGCGCCCCACTCAACACCATGTTGTTGTGAAAAGTTGGAAAACTAAGAACAAAAGGAAGGGATAAAGCCAGAAGATTTGTTAACGCAAATAACTAAAACAGTATAATAAAAAATGGATTTTTACATTTTTTAGTCAAAACGAAAATAATCACACTGACAGCTGTTGGTTTCCCGGATAAAGCGCCACCTATTGGCTCCTGATTGCTTGAAAATACAACTGACGCTAATTTGACTAGCAAGTAAAATCTTACATCATACGGATAGCATTGATGACGCAGGGCTCATCTTTCGTGGTTTCTATAATATTAATTTTCCACTCCCAGATTGTGTCTGGAAAATGCTCGATTGGCGGAAGCAATAGGTTGCACAGCAACTGAACAATGCACAGAATGAAAAATAAACAATGGGAAAGGTTGTTGCGCCCCACTCAACACCATGTTGTTGTGAAAAGTTGGAAAACTAAGAACAAAAGGAATGGATAAAGCCAGAAGATTTGTTAACGCAAATAACTAAAACAGTATAATAAAAAATGGATTTTTACATTTCTTAGTCAAAACGAAAATAATCACACTGACAGCTGTTGGTTTCCCGGATAAATCGCCACCTATTGGCTCCTGATTGCTTGAAAATACAACTGACGCTAATTTGACTAGCAAGTAAAATCTTACATCATACGGATAGCATTGATGACGCAGGGCTCATCTTTCGTGGTTTCTATAATATTAATTTTCCACTCCCAGATTGTGTCTGGAAAATGCTCGATTGGCGGAAGCAATAGGTTGCACAGCAACTGAACAATGCACAGAATGAAAAATAAACAATGGGAAAGGTTGTTGCGCCCCACTCAACACCATGTTGTTGTGAAAAGTTGGAAAACTAAGAACAAAAGGAAGGGATAAAGCCAGAAGATTTGTTAACGCAAATAACTAAAACAGTATAATAAAAAATGGATTTTTACATTTTTTAGTCAAAACGAAAATAATCACACTGACAGCTGTTGGTTTCCCGGATAAAGCGCCACCTATTGGCTCCTGATTGCTTGAAAATACAACTGACGCTAATTTGACTAGCAAGTAAAATCTTACATCATACGGATAGCATTGATGACGCAGGGCTCATCTTTCGTGGTTTCTATAATATTAATTTTCCACTCCCAGATTGTGTCTGGAAAATGCTCGATTGGCGGAAGCAATAGGTTGCACAGCAACTGAACAATGCACAGAATGAAAAATAAACAATGGGAAAGGTTGTTGCGCCCCACTCAACACCATGTTGTTGTGAAAAGTTGGAAAACTAAGAACAAAAGGAATGGATAAAGCCAGAAGATTTGTTAACGCAAATAACTAAAACAGTATAATAAAAAATGGATTTTTACATTTCTTAGTCAAAACGAAAATAATCACACTGACAGCTGTTGGTTTCCCGGATAAAGCGCCACCTATTGGCTCCTGATTGCTTGAAAATACAACTGACGCTAATTTGACTAGCAAGTAAAATCTTACATCATACGGATAGCATTGATGACGCAGGGCTCATCTTTCGTGGTTTCTATAATATTAATTTTCCACTCCCAGATTGTGTCTGGAAAGTGCTCGATTGGAGGAAGCATTAGGTTGCACAGCAACTGAACAATGCACAGAATGAAAAATAAACAATGGGAAAGGTTGTTGCGCCCCACTCAACACCATGTTGTTGTGAAAAGTTGGAAAACTAAGAACAAAAGGAATGGATAAAGCCAGAAGATTTGTTAACGCAAATAACTAAAACAGTATAATAAAAAATGGATTTTTACATTTCTTAGTCAAAACGAAAATAATCACACTGACAGCTGTTGGTTTCCCGGATAAAGCGCCACCTATTGGCTCCTGATTGCTTGAAAATACAACTGACGCTAATTTGACTAGCAAGTAAAATCTTACATCATACGGATAGCATTGATGACGCAGGGCTCATCTTTCGTGGTTTCTATAATATTAATTTTCCACTCCCAGATTGTGTCTGGAAAGTGCTCGATTGGAGGAAGCATTAGGTTGCACAGCAACTGAACAATGCACAGAATGAAAAATAAACAATGGGAAAGGTTGTTGCGCCCCACTCAACACCATGTTGTTGTGAAAAGTTGGAAAACTAAGAACAAAAGGAATGGATAAAGCCAGAAGATTTGTTAACGCAAATAACTAAAACAGTATAATAAAAAATGGATTTTTACATTTCTTAGTCAAAACGAAAATAATCACACTGACAGCTGTTGGTTTCCCGGATAAATCGCCACCTATTGGCTCCTGATCGCTTGAAAATACAACTGACGCTAATTTGACTAGCAAGTAAAATCTTACATCATACGGATAGCATTGATGACGCAGGGCTCATCTTTCGTGGTTTCTATAATATTAATTTTCCACTCCCAGATTGTGTCTGGAAAATGCTCGATTGGCGGAAGCAATAGGTTGCACAGCAACTGAACAATGCACAGAATGAAAAATAAACAATGGGAAAGGTTGTTGCGCCCCACTCAACACCATGTTGTTGTGAAAAGTTGGAAAACTAAGAACAAAAGGAATGGATAAAGCCAGAAGATTTGTTAACGCAAATAACTAAAACAGTATAATAAAAAATGGATTTTTACATTTCTTAGTCAAAACGAAAATAATCACACTGACAGCTGTTGGTTTCCCGGATAAAGCGCCACCTATTGGCTCCTGATTGCTTGAAAATACAACTGACGCTAATTTGACTAGCAAGTAAAATCTTACATCATACGGATAGCATTGATGACGCAGGGCTCATCTTTCGTGGTTTCTATAATATTAATTTTCCACTCCCAGATTGTGTCTGGAAAGTGCTCGATTGGAGGAAGCATTAGGTTGCACAGCAACTGAACAATGCACAGAATGAAAAATAAACAATGGGAAAGGTTGTTGCGCCCCACTCAACACCATGTTGTTGTGAAAAGTTGGAAAACTAAGAACAAAAGGAATGGATAAAGCCAGAAGATTTGTTAACGCAAATAACTAAAACAGTATAATAAAAAATGGATTTTTACATTTCTTAGTCAAAACGAAAATAATCACACTGACAGCTGTTGGTTTCCCGGATAAAGCGCCACCTATTGGCTCCTGATTGCTTGAAAATACAACTGACGCTAATTTGACTAGCAAGTAAAATCTTACATCATACGGATAGCATTGATGACGCAGGGCTCATCTTTCGTGGTTTCTATAATATTAATTTTCCACTCCCAGATTGTGTCTGGAAAGTGCTCGATTGGAGGAAGCATTAGGTTGCACAGCAACTGAACAATGCACAGAATGAAAAATAAACAATGGGAAAGGTTGTTGCGCCCCACTCAACACCATGTTGTTGTGAAAAGTTGGAAAACTAAGAACAAAAGGAATGGATAAAGCCAGAAGATTTGTTAACGCAAATAACTAAAACAGTATAATAAAAAATGGATTTTTACATTTCTTAGTCAAAACGAAAATAATCACACTGACAGCTGTTGGTTTCCCGGATAAATCGCCACCTATTGGCTCCTGATCGCTTGAAAATACAACTGACGCTAATTTGACTAGCAAGTAAAATCTTACATCATACGGATAGCATTGATGACGCAGGGCTCATCTTTCGTGGTTTCTATAATATTAATTTTCCACTCCCAGATTGTGTCTGGAAAATGCTCGATTGGCGGAAGCAATAGGTTGCACAGCAACTGAACAATGCACAGAATGAAAAATAAACAATGGGAAAGGTTGTTGCGCCCCACTCAACACCATGTTGTTGTGAAAAGTTGGAAAACTAAGAACAAAAGGAATGGATAAAGCCAGAAGATTTGTTAACGCAAATAACTAAAACAGTATAATAAAAAATGGATTTTTACATTTTTTAGTCAAAACGAAAATAATCACACTGACAGCTGTTGGTTTCCCGGATAAAGCGCCACCTATTGGCTCCTGATTGCTTGAAAATACAACTGACGCTAATTTGACTAGCAAGTAAAATCTTACATCATACGGATAGCATTGATGACGCAGGGCTCATCTTTCGTGGTTTCTATAATATTAATTTTCCACTCCCAGATTGTGTCTGGAAAATGCTCGATTGGCGGAAGCAATAGGTTGCACAGCAACTGAACAATGCACAGAATGAAAAATAAACAATGGGAAAGGTTGTTGCGCCCCACTCAACACCATGTTGTTGTGAAAAGTTGGAAAACTAAGAACAAAAGGAATGGATAAAGCCAGAAGATTTGTTAACGCAAATAACTAAAACAGTATAATAAAAAATGGATTTTTACATTTTTTAGTCAAAACGAAAATAATCACACTGACAGCTGTTGGTTTCCCGGATAAATCGCCACCTATTGGCTCCTGATTGCTTGAAAATACAACTGACGCTAATTTGACTAGCAAGTAAAATCTTACATCATACGGATAGCATTGATGACGCAGGGCTCATCTTTCGTGGTTTCTATAATATTAATTTTCCACTCCCAGATTGTGTCTGGAAAATGCTCGATTGGCGGAAGCAATAGGTTGCACAGCAACTGAACAATGCACAGAATGAAAAATAAACAATGGGAAAGGTTGTTGCGCCCCACTCAACACCATGTTGTTGTGAAAAGTTGGAAAACTAAGAACAAAAGGAATGGATAAAGCCAGAAGATTTGTTAACGCAAATAACTAAAACAGTATAATAAAAAATGGATTTTTACATTTCTTAGTAAAAACGAAAATAATCACACTGACAGCTGTTGGTTTCCCGGATAAAGCGCCACCTATTGGCTCCTGATTGCTTGAAAATACAACTGACGCTAATTTGTCTAGCAAGTAAAATCTTACATCATACGGATAGCATTGATGACGCAGGGCTCATCTTTCGTGGTTTCTATAATATTAATTTTCCACTCCCAGATTGTGTCTGGAAAATGCTCGATTGGAGGAAGCAGTAGGTTGCACAGCAACTGAACAATGCACAGAATGAAAAATAAACAATGGGAAAGGTTGTTGCGCCCCACTCAACACCATGTTGTTGTGAAAAGATGGAAAACTAAGAACAAAAGGAAGGGATAAAGCCAGAAGGTTTGTTAACGCAAATAACTAAAACAGTATAATAAAAAATGGATTTTTACATTCTTAGTCAAAACGAAAATAATCACACTGACAGCTGTTGGTTTCCCGGATAAAGCGCCACCTAGTGGCTCCTGATTGCTTGAAAATACAACTGACGCTAATTTGACTAGCAAGTAAAATCTTACATCATACGGATAGCATTGATGACGCAGGGTTCATCTTTCGTGGTTTCTATAATATTAATTTTCCACTCCCAGATTGTGTCTGGAAAGTGCTCGATTGGAGGAAGCAATAGGTTGCACAGCAACTGAACAATGCACAGAATGAAAAATAAACAATGGGAAAGGTTGTTGCGCCCCACTCAACACCATGTTGTGTGAAAAGATGGAAAACTAAGAACAAAAGGAAGGGATAAAGCCAGAAGGTTTGTTAACGCAAATAACTAAAACAGTATAATAAAAAATGGATTTTTACATTTCTTAGTCAAAACGAAAATAATCACACTGACAGCTGTTGGTTTCCGGATAAAGCGCCACCTAGTGGCTCCTGATTGCTTGAAAATACAACTGACGCTAATTTGACTAGCAAGTAAAATCTTACATCATACGGATAGCATTGATGACGCAGGGTTCATCTTTCGTGGTTTCTATAATATTAATTTTCCACTCCCAGATTGTGTCTGGAAAGTGCTCGATTGGAGGAAGCAATAGGTTGCACAGCAACTGAACAATGCACAGAATGAAAAATAAACAATGGGAAAGGTTGTTGCGCCCCACTCAACACCATGTTGTTGTGAAAAGATGGAAAACTAAGAACAAAAGGAAGGGATAAAGCCAGAAGGTTTGTTAACGCAAATAACTAAAACAGTATAATAAAAATGGATTTTTACATTTCTTAGTCAAAACGAAAATAATCACACTGACAGCTGTTGGTTTCCCGGATAAAGCGCCACCTATTGGCTCCTGATTGCTTGAAAATACAACTGACGCTAATTTGACTAGCAAGTAAAATCTTACATCATACGGATAGCATTGATGACGCAGGGCTCATCTTTCGTGGTTTCTATAATATTAATTTTCCACTCCCAGATTGTGTCTGGAAAATGCTCGATTGGCGGAAGCAATAGGTTGCACAGCAACTGAACAATGCACAGAATGAAAATAAACAATGGGAAAGGTTGTTGCGCCCCACTCAACACCATGTTGTTGTGAAAAGTTGGAAAACTAAGAACAAAAGGAAGGATAAAGCCAGAAGATTTGTTAACGCAAATAACTAAAACAGTATAATAAAAAATGGATTTTTACATTTCTTAGTCAAAACGAAAATAATCACACTGACAGCTGTTGGTTTCCCGAATAAAGCGCCACCTATTGGCTCCTGATTGCTTGAAAATACAACTGACGCTAATTTGACTAGCAAGTAAAATCTTACATCATACGGATAGCATTGATGACGCAGGGCTCATCTTTCGTGGTTTCTATAATATTAATTTTCCACTCCCAGATTGTGTCTGGAAAGTGCTCGATTGGAGGAAGCAATAGGTTGCACAGCAACTGAACAATGCACAGAATGAAAAATAAACAATGGGAAAGGTTGTTGCGCCCCACTCAACACCATGTTGTTGTGAAAAGTTGGAAAACTAAGAACAAAAGGAATGGATAAAGCCAGAAGATTTGTTAACGCAAATAACTAAAACAGTATAATAAAAAATGGATTTTTACATTTCTTAGTCAAAACGAAAATAATCACACTGACAGCTGTTGGTTTCCCGGATAAAGCGCCACCTATTGGCTCCTGATTGCTTGAAAATACAACTGACGCTAATTTGACTAGCAAGTAAAATCTTACATCATACGAATAGCATTGATGACGCAGGGCTCATCTTTCGTGGTTTCTATAATATTAATTTTCCACTCCCAGATTGTGTCTGGAAAGTGCTCGATTGGAGGAAGCAATAGGTTGCACAGCAACTGAACAATGCACAGAATGAAAAATAAACAATGGGAAAGGTTGTTGCGCCCCACTCAACACCATGTTGTTGTGAAAAGTTGGAAAACTAAGAACAAAAGGAATGGATAAAGCCAGAAGATTTGTTAACGCAAATAACTAAAACAGTATAATAAAAAATGGATTTTTACATTTCTTAGTCAAAACGAAAATAATCACACTGACAGCTGTTGGTTTCCCGGATAAAGCGCCACCTATTGGCTCCTGATTGCTTGAAAATACAACTGACGCTAATTTGACTAGCAAGTAAAATCTTACATCATACGGATAGCATTGATGACGCAGGGCTCATCTTTCGTGGTTTCTATAATATTAATTTTCCACTCCCAGATTGTGTCTGGAAAGTGCTCGATTGGCGGAAGCAATAGGTTGCACAGCAACTGAACAATGCACAGAATGAAAAATAAACAATGGGAAAGGTTGTTGCGCCCCACTCAACACCATGTTGTTGTGAAAAGTTGGAAAACTAAGAACAAAAGGAATGGATAAAGCCAGAAGATTTGTTAACGCAAATAACTAAAACAGTATAATAAAAAATGGATTTTTACATTTCTTAGTCAAAACGAAAATAATCACACTGACAGCTGTTGGTTTCCCGGATAAAGCGCCACCTATTGGCTCCTGATTGCTTGAAAATACAACTGACGCTAATTTGACTAGCAAGTAAAATCTTACATCATACGGATAGCATTGATGACGCAGGGCTCATCTTTCGTGGTTTCTATAATATTAATTTTCCACTCCCAGATTGTGTCTGGAAAGTGCTCGATTGGAGGAAGCAATAGGTTGCACAGCAACTGAACAATGCACAGAATGAAAAATAAACAATGGGAAAGGTTGTTGCGCCCCACTCAACACCATGTTGTTGTGAAAAGTTGGAAAACTAAGAACAAAAGGAATGGATAAAGCCAGAAGATTTGTTAACGCAAATAACTAAAACAGTATAATAAAAAATGGATTTTTACATTTCTTAGTCAAAACGAAAATAATCACACTGACAGCTGTTGGTTTCCCGGATAAAGCGCCACCTATTGGCTCCTGATTGCTTGAAAATACAACTGACGCTAATTTGACTAGCAAGTAAAATCTTACATCATACGGATAGCATTGATGACGCAGGGCTCATCTTTCGTGGTTTCTATAATATTAATTTTCCACTCCCAGATTGTGTCTGGAAAGTGCTCGATTGGAGGAAGCAATAGGTTGCACAGCAACTGAACAATGCACAGAATGAAAAATAAACAATGGGAAAGGTTGTTGCGCCCCACTCAACACCATGTTGTTGTGAAAAGTTGGAAAACTAAGAACAAAAGGAATGGATAAAGCCAGAAGATTTGTTAACGCAAATAACTAAAACAGTATAATAAAAAATGGATTTTTACATTTCTTAGTCAAAACGAAAATAATCACACTGACAGCTGTTGGTTTCCCGGATAAAGCGCCACCTATTGGCTCCTGATTGCTTGAAAATACAACTGACGCTAATTTGACTAGAAAGTAAAATCTTACATCATACGGATAGCATTGATGACGCAGGGCTCATCTTTCGTGGTTTCTATAATATTAATTTTCCACTCCCAGATTGTGTCTGGAAAGTGCTCGATTGGAGGAAGCAATAGGTTGCACAGCAACTGAACAATGCACAGAATGAAAAATAAACAATGGGAAAGGTTGTTGCGCCCCACTCAACACCATGTTGTTGTGAAAAGTTGGAAAACTAAGAACAAAAGGAATGGATAAAGCCAGAAGATTTGTTAACGCAAATAACTAAAACAGTATAATAAAAAATGGATTTTTACATTTCTTAGTCAAAACGAAAATAATCACACTGACAGCTGTTGGTTTCCCGGATAAAGCGCCACCTATTGGCTCCTGATTGCTTGAAAATACAACTGACGCTAATTTGACTAGCAAGTAAAATCTTACATCATACGGATAGCATTGATGACGCAGGGCTCATCTTTCGTGGTTTCTATAATATTAATTTTCCACTCCCAGATTGTGTCTGGAAAGTGCTCGATTGGAGGAAGCAATAGGTTGCACAGCAACTGAACAATGCACAGAATGAAAAATAAACAATGGGAAAGGTTGTTGCGCCCCACTCAACACCATGTTGTTGTGAAAAGTTGGAAAACTAAGAACAAAAGGAATGGATAAAGCCAGAAGATTTGTTAACGCAAATAACTAAAACAGTATAATAAAAAATGGATTTTTACATTTCTTAGTCAAAACGAAAATAATCACACTGACAGCTGTTGGTTTCCCGGATAAAGCGCCACCTATTGGCTCCTGATTGCTTGAAAATACAACTGACGCTAATTTGACTAGCAAGTAAAATCTTACATCATACGGATAGCATTGATGACGCAGGGCTCATCTTTCGTGGTTTCTATAATATTAATTTTCTACTCCCAGATTGTGTCTGGAAAGTGCTCGATTGGCGGAAGCAATAGGTTGCACAGCAACTGAACAATGCACAGAATGAAAAATAAACAATGGGAAAGGTTGTTGCGCCCCACTCAACACCATGTTGTTGTGAAAAGTTGGAAAACTAAGAACAAAAGGAATGGATAAAGCCAGAAGATTTGTTAACGCAAATAACTAAAACAGTATAATAAAAAATGGATTTTTACATTTCTTAGTCAAAACGAAAATAATCACACTGACAGCTGTTGGTTTCCCGGATAAAGCGCCACCTATTGGCTCCTGATTGCTTGAAAATACAACTGACGCTAATTTGACTAACAAGTAAAATCTTACATCATACGGATAGCATTGATGACGCAGGGCTCATCTTTCGTGGTTTCTATAATATTAATTTTCCACTCCCAGATTGTGTCTGGAAAGTGCTCGATTGGAGGAAGCAATAGGTTGCACAGCAACTGAACAATGCACAGAATGAAAAATAAACAATGGGAAAGGTTGTTGCGCCCCACTCAACACCATGTTGTTGTGAAAAGTTGGAAAACTAAGAACAAAAGGAATGGATAAAGCCAGAAGATTTGTTAACGCAAATAACTAAAACAGTATAATAAAAAATGGATTTTTACATTTCTTAGTCAAAACGAAAATAATCACACTGACAGCTGTTGGTTTCCCGGATAAAGCGCCACCTATTGGCTCCTGATTGCTTGAAAATACAACTGACGCTAATTTGACTAGCAAGTAAAATCTTACATCATACGGATAGCATTGATGACGCAGGGCTCATCTTTCGTGGTTTCTATAATATTAATTTTCCACTCCCAGATTGTGTCTGGAAAGTGCTCGATTGGCGGAAGCAATAGGTTGCACAGCAACTGAACAATGCACAGAATGAAAAATAAACAATGGGAAAGGTTGTTGCGCCCCACTCAACACCATGTTGTTGTGAAAAGTTGGAAAACTAAGAACAAAAGGAATGGATAAAGCCAGAAGATTTGTTAACGCAAATAACTAAAACAGTATAATAAAAAATGGATTTTTACATTTCTTAGTCAAAACGAAAATAATCACACTGACAGCTGTTGGTTTCCCGGATAAAGCGCCACCTATTAGCTCCTGATTGCTTGAAAATACAACTGACGCTAATTTGACTAGCAAGTAAAATCTTACATCATACGGATAGCATTGATGACGCAGGGCTCATCTTTCGTGGTTTCTATAATATTAACTTTCCACTCCCAGATTGTGTCTGGAAAGTGCTCGATTGGAGGAAGCAATAGGTTGCACAGCAACTGAACAATGCACAGAATGAAAAATAAACAATGGGAAAGGTTGTTGCGCCCCACTCAACACCATGTTGTTGTGAAAAGTTGGAAAACTAAGAACAAAAGGAAGGGATAAAGCCAGAAGATTTGTTAACGCAAATAACTAAAACAGTATAATAAAAAATGGATTTTTACATTTCTTAGTCAAAACGAAAATAATCACACTGACAGCTGTTGGTTTCCCGGATAAAGCGCCACCTATTGGCTCCTGATTGCTTGAAAATACAACTGACGCTAATTTGACTAGCAAGTAAAATCTTACATCATACGGATAGCATTGATGACGCAGGGCTCATCTTTCGTGGTTTCTATAATATTAATTTTCCACTCCCAGATTGTGTCTGGAAAGTGCTCGATTGGAGGAAGCAATAGGTTGCACAGCAACTGAACAATGCACAGAATGAAAAATAAACAATGGGAAAGGTTGTTGCGCCCCACTCAACACCATGTTGTTGTGAAAAGTTGGAAAACTAAGAACAAAAGGAATGGATAAAGCCAGAAGATTTGTTAACGCAAATAACTAAAACAGTATAATAAAAAATGGATTTTTACATTTCTTAGTCAAAACGAAAATAATCACACTGACAGCTGTTGGTTTCCCGGATAAAGCGCCACCTATTGGCTCCTGATTGCTTGAAAATACAACTGACGCTAATTTGACTAGCAAGTAAAATCTTACATCATACGGATAGCATTGATGACGCAGGGCTCATCTTTCGTGGTTTCTATAATATTAATTTTCCACTCCCAGATTGTGTCTGGAAAGTGCTCGATTGGAGGAAGCAATAGGTTGCACAGCAACTGAACAATGCACAGAATGAAAAATAAACAATGGGAAAGGTTGTTGCGCCCCACTCAACACCATGTTGTTGTGAAAAGTTGGAAAACTAAGAACAAAAGGAATGGATAAAGCCAGAAGATTTGTTAACGCAAATAACTAAAACAGTATAATAAAAAATGGATTTTTACATTTCTTAGTCAAAACGAAAATAATCACACTGACAGCTGTTGGTTTCCCGGATAAAGCGCCACCTATTAGCTCCTGATTGCTTGAAAATACAACTGACGCTAATTTGACTAGCAAGTAAAATCTTACATCATACGGATAGCATTGATGACGCAGGGCTCATCTTTCGTGGTTTCTATAATATTAATTTTCCACTCCCAGATTGTGTCTGGAAAGTGCTCGATTGGAGGAAGCAATAGGTTGCACAGCAACTGAACAATGCACAGAATGAAAAATAAACAATGGGAAAGGTTGTTGCGCCCCACTCAACACCATGTTGTTGTGAAAAGTTGGAAAACTAAGAACAAAAGGAATGGATAAAGCCAGAAGATTTGTTAACGCAAATAACTAAAACAGTATAATAAAAAATGGATTTTTACATTTCTTAGTCAAAACGAAAATAATCACACTGACAGCTGTTGGTTTCCCGGATAAAGCGCCACCTATTGGCTCCTGATTGCTTGAAAATACAACTGACGCTAATTTGACTAGCAAGTAAAATCTTACATCATACGGATAGCATTGATGACGCAGGGCTCATCTTTCGTGGTTTCTATAATATTAATTTTCCACTCCCAGATTGTGTCTGGAAAGTGCTCGATTGGAGGAAGCATTAGGTTGCACAGCAACTGAACAATGCACAGAATGAAAAATAAACAATGGGAAAGGTTGTTGCGCCCCACTCAACACCATGTTGTTGTGAAAAGTTGGAAAACTAAGAACAAAAGGAATGGATAAAGCCAGAAGATTTGTTAACGCAAATAACTAAAACAGTATAATAAAAAATGGATTTTTACATTTCTTAGTCAAAACGAAAATAATCACACTGACAGCTGTTGGTTTCCCGGATAAAGCGCCACCTATTAGCTCCTGATTGCTTGAAAATACAACTGACGCTAATTTGACTAGCAAGTAAAATCTTACATCATACGGATAGCATTGATGACGCAGGGCTCATCTTTCGTGGTTTCTATAATATTAACTTTCCACTCCCAGATTGTGTCTGGAAAGTGCTCGATTGGAGGAAGCAATAGGTTGCACAGCAACTGAACAATGCACAGAATGAAAAATAAACAATGGGAAAGGTTGTTGCGCCCCACTCAACACCATGTTGTTGTGAAAAGTTGGAAAACTAAGAACAAAAGGAAGGGATAAAGCCAGAAGATTTGTTAACGCAAATAACTAAAACAGTATAATAAAAAATGGATTTTTACATTTCTTAGTCAAAACGAAAATAATCACACTGACAGCTGTTGGTTTCCCGGATAAAGCGCCACCTATTGGCTCCTGATTGCTTGAAAATACAACTGACGCTAATTTGACTAGCAAGTAAAATCTTACATCATACGGATAGCATTGATGACGCAGGGCTCATCTTTCGTGGTTTCTATTAATATTAATTTTCCACTCCCAGATTGTGTCTGGAAAGTGCTCGATTGGAGGAAGCAATAGGTTGCACAGCAACTGAACAATGCACAGAATGAAAAATAAACAATGGGAAAGGTTGTTGCGCCCCACTCAACACCATGTTGTTGTGAAAAGTTGGAAAACTAAGAACAAAAGGAATGGATAAAGCCAGAAGATTTGTTAACGCAAATAACTAAAACAGTATAATAAAAAATGGATTTTTACATTTCTTAGTCAAAACGAAAATAATCACACTGACAGCTGTTGGTTTCCCGGATAAAGCGCCACCTATTAGCTCCTGATTGCTTGAAAATACAACTGACGCTAATTTGACTAGCAAGTAAAATCTTACATCATACGGATAGCATTGATGACGCAGGGCTCATCTTTCGTGGTTTCTATAATATTAACTTTCCACTCCCAGATTGTGTCTGGAAAGTGCTCGATTGGAGGAAGCAATAGGTTGCACAGCAACTGAACAATGCACAGAATGAAAAATAAACAATGGGAAAGGTTGTTGCGCCCCACTCAACACCATGTTGTTGTGAAAAGTTGGAAAACTAAGAACAAAAGGAAGGGATAAAGCCAGAAGATTTGTTAACGCAAATAACTAAAACAGTATAATAAAAAATGGATTTTTACATTTCTTAGTCAAAACGAAAATAATCACACTGACAGCTGTTGGTTTCCCGGATAAAGCGCCACCTATTGGCTCCTGATTGCTTGAAAATACAACTGACGCTAATTTGACTAGCAAGTAAAATCTTACATCATACGGATAGCATTGATGACGCAGGGCTCATCTTTCGTGGTTTCTATTAATATTAATTTTCCACTCCCAGATTGTGTCTGGAAAGTGCTCGATTGGAGGAAGCAATAGGTTGCACAGCAACTGAACAATGCACAGAATGAAAAATAAACAATGGGAAAGGTTGTTCCGCCCCACTCAACACCATGTTGTTGTGAAAAGTTGGAAAACTAAGAACAAAAGGAATGGATAAAGCCAGAAGATTTGTTAACGCAAATAACTAAAACAGTATAATAAAAAATGGATTTTTACATTTCTTAGTCAAAACGAAAATAATCACACTGACAGCTGTTGGTTTCCCGGATAAAGCGCCACCTATTGGCTCCTGATTGCTTGAAAATACAACTGACGCTAATTTGACTAGCAACTAAAATCTTACATCATACGGATAGCATTGATGACGCAGGGCTCATCTTTCGTGGTTTCTATAATATTAATTTTCCACTCCCAGATTGTGTCTGGAAAGTGCTCGATTGGAGGAAGCAATAGGTTGCACAGCAACTGAACAATGCACAGAATGAAAAATAAACAATGGGAAAGGTTGTTGCGCCCCACTCAACACCATGTTGTTGTGAAAAGTTGGAAAACTAAGAACAAAAGGAATGGATAAAGCCAGAAGATTTGTTAACGCAAATAACTAAAACAGTATAATAAAAAATGGATTTTTACATTTCTTAGTCAAAACGAAAATAATCACACTGACAGCTGTTGGTTTCCCGGATAAAGCGCCACCTATTGGCTCCTGATTGCTTGAAAATACAACTGACGCTAATTTGACTAGCAAGTAAAATCTTACATCATACGGATAGCATTGATGACGCAGGGCTCATCTTTCGTGGTTTCTATAATATTAATTTTCCACTCCCAGATTGTGTCTGGAAAGTGCTCGATTGGCGGAAGCAATAGGTTGCACAGCAACTGAACAATGCACAGAATGAAAAATAAACAATGGGAAAGGTTGTTGCGCCCCACTCAACACCATGTTGTTGTGAAAAGTTGGAAAACTAAGAACAAAAGGAATGGATAAAGCCAGAAGATTTGTTAACGCAAATAACTAAAACAGTATAATAAAAATGGATTTTTACATTTCTTAGTCAAAACGAAAATAATCACACTGACAGCTGTTGGTTTCCCGGATAAAGCGCCACCTATTGGCTCCTGATTGCTTGAAAATACAACTGACGCTAATTTGACTAGCAAGTAAAATCTTACATCATACGGATAGCATTGATGACGCAGGGCTCATCTTTCGTGGTTTCTATAATATTAATTTTCCACTCCCAGATTGTGTCTGGAAAGTGCTCGATTGGAGGAAGCAATAGGTTGCACAGCAACTGAACAATGCACAGAATGAAAAATAAACAATGGGAAAGGTTGTTGCGCCCCACTCAACACCATGTTGTTGTGAAAAGTTGGAAAACTAAGAACAAAAGGAATGGATAAAGCCAGAAGATTTGTTAACGCAAATAACTAAAACAGTATAATAAAAAATGGATTTTTACATTTCTTAGTCAAAACGAAAATAATCACACTGACAGCTGTTGGTTTCCCGGATAAAGCGCCACCTATTGGCTCCTGATTGCTTGAAAATACAACTGACGCTAATTTGACTAGCAAGTAAAATCTTACATCATACGGATAGCATTGATGACGCAGGGCTCATCTTTCGTGGTTTCTATAATATTAATTTTCCACTCCCAGATTGTGTCTGGAAAGTGCTCGATTGGCGGAAGCAATAGGTTGCACAGCAACTGAACAATGCACAGAATGAAAAATAAACAATGGGAAAGGTTGTTGCGCCCCACTCAACACCATGTTGTTGTGAAAAGTTGGAAAACTAAGAACAAAAGGAATGGATAAAGCCAGAAGATTTGTTAACGCAAATAACTAAAACAGTATAATAAAAAATGGATTTTTACATTTCTTAGTCAAAACGAAAATAATCACACTGACAGCTGTTGGTTTCCCGGATAAAGCGCCACCTATTAGCTCCTGATTGCTTGAAAATACAACTGACGCTAATTTGACTAGCAAGTAAAATCTTACATCATAAGATAGCATTGATGACGCAGGGCTCATCTTTCGTGGTTTCTATAATATTAACTTTCCATTCCCAGATTGTGTCTGGAAAGTGCTCGATTGGAGGAAGCAATAGGTTGCACAGCAACTGAACAATGCACAGAATGAAAAATAAACAATGGGAAAGGTTGTTGCGCCCCACTCAACACCATGTTGTTGTGAAAAGTTGGAAAACTAAGAACAAAAGGAAGGGATAAAGCCAGAAGATTTGTTAACGCAAATAACTAAAACAGTATAATAAAAAATGGATTTTTACATTTCTTAGTCAAAACGAAAATAATCACACTGACAGCTGTTGGTTTCCCGGATAAAGCGCCACCTATTGGCTCCTGATTGCTTGAAAATACAACTGACGCTAATTTGACTAGCAAGTAAAATCTTACATCATACGGATAGCATTGATGACGCAGGGCTCATCTTTCGTGGTTTCTATAATATTAATTTTCCACTCCCAGATTGTGTCTGGAAAGTGCTCGATTGGAGGAAGCAATAGGTTGCACAGCAACTGAACAATGCACAGAATGAAAAATAAACAATGGGAAAGGTTGTTGCGCCCCACTCAACACCATGTTGTTGTGAAAAGTTGGAAAACTAAGAACAAAAGGAATGGATAAAGCCAGAAGATTTGTTAACGCAAATAACTAAAACAGTATAATAAAAAATGGATTTTTACATTTCTTAGTCAAAACGAAAATAATCACACTGACAGCTGTTGGTTTCCCGGATAAAGCGCCACCTATTGGCTCCTGATTGCTTGAAAATACAACTGACGCTAATTTGACTAGCAAGTAAAATCTTACATCATACGGATAGCATTGATGACGCAGGGCTCATCTTTCGTGGTTTCTATAATATTAATTTTCCACTCCCAGATTGTGTCTGGAAAGTGCTCGATTGGAGGAAGCAATAGGTTGCACAGCAACTGAACAATGCACAGAATGAAAAATAAACAATGGGAAAGGTTGTTGCGCCCCACTCAACACCATGTTGTTGTGAAAAGTTGGAAAACTAAGAACAAAAGGAATGGATAAAGCCAGAAGATTTGTTAACGCAAATAACTAAAACAGTATAATAAAAAATGGATTTTTACATTTCTTAGTCAAAACGAAAATAATCACACTGACAGCTGTTGGTTTCCCGGATAAAGCGCCACCTATTAGCTCCTGATTGCTTGAAAATACAACTGACGCTAATTTGACTAGCAAGTAAAATCTTACATCATAAGATAGCATTGATGACGCAGGGCTCATCTTTCGTGGTTTCTATAATATTAACTTTCCACTCCCAGATTGTGTCTGGAAAGTGCTCGATTGGAGGAAGCAATAGGTTGCACAGCAACTGAACAATGCACAGAATGAAAAATAAACAATGGGAAAGGTTGTTGCGCCCCACTCAACACCATGTTGTTGTGAAAAGTTGGAAAACTAAGAACAAAAGGAAGGGATAAAGCCAGAAGATTTGTTAACGCAAATAACTAAAACAGTATAATAAAAAATGGATTTTTACATTTCTTAGTCAAAACGAAAATAATCACACTGACAGCTGTTGGTTTCCCGGATAAAGCGCCACCTATTGGCTCCTGATTGCTTGAAAATACAACTGACGCTAATTTGACTAGCAAGTAAAATCTTACATCATACGGATAGCATTGATGACGCAGGGCTCATCTTTCGTGGTTTCTATAATATTAATTTTCCACTCCCAGATTGTGTCTGGAAAGTGCTCGATTGGAGGAAGCAATAGGTTGCACAGCAACTGAACAATGCACAGAATGAAAAATAAACAATGGGAAAGGTTGTTGCGCCCCACTCAACACCATGTTGTTGTGAAAAGTTGGAAAACTAAGAACAAAAGGAATGGATAAAGCCAGAAGATTTGTTAACGCAAATAACTAAAACAGTATAATAAAAAATGGATTTTTACATTTCTTAGTCAAAACGAAAATAATCACACTGACAGCTGTTGGTTTCCCGGATAAAGCGCCACCTATTGGCTCCTGATTGCTTGAAAATACAACTGACGCTAATTTGACTAGCAAGTAAAATCTTACATCATACGGATAGCATTGATGACGCAGGGCTCATCTTTCGTGGTTTCTATAATATTAATTTTCCACTCCCAGATTGTGTCTGGAAAGTGCTCGATTGGAGGAAGCAATAGGTTGCACAGCAACTGAACAATGCACAGAATGAAAAATAAACAATGGGAAAGGTTGTTGCGCCCCACTCAACACCATGTTGTTGTGAAAAGTTGGAAAACTAAGAACAAAAGGAATGGATAAAGCCAGAAGATTTGTTAACGCAAATAACTAAAACAGTATAATAAAAAATGGATTTTTACATTTCTTAGTCAAAACGAAAATAATCACACTGACAGCTGTTGGTTTCCCGGATAAAGCGCCACCTATTAGCTCCTGATTGCTTGAAAATACAACTGACGCTAATTTGACTAGCAAGTAAAATCTTACATCATACGGATAGCATTGATGACGCAGGGCTCATCTTTCGTGGTTTCTATAATATTAATTTTCCACTCCCAGATTGTGTCTGGAAAGTGCTCGATTGGAGGAAGCAATAGGTTGCACAGCAACTGAACAATGCACAGAATGAAAAATAAACAATGGGAAAGGTTGTTGCGCCCCACTCAACACCATGTTGTTGTGAAAAGTTGGAAAACTAAGAACAAAAGGAATGGATAAAGCCAGAAGATTTGTTAACGCAAATAACTAAAACAGTATAATAAAAAATGGATTTTTACATTTCTTAGTCAAAACGAAAATAATCACACTGACAGCTGTTGGTTTCCCGGATAAAGCGCCACCTATTGGCTCCTGATTGCTTGAAAATACAACTGACGCTAATTTGACTAGCAAGTAAAATCTTACATCATACGGATAGCATTGATGACGCAGGGCTCATCTTTCGTGGTTTCTATAATATTAATTTTCCACTCCCAGATTGTGTCTGGAAAGTGCTCGATTGGAGGAAGCATTAGGTTGCACAGCAACTGAACAATGCACAGAATGAAAAATAAACAATGGGAAAGGTTGTTGCGCCCCACTCAACACCATGTTGTTGTGAAAAGATGGAAAACTAAGAACAAAAGGAAGGGATAAAGCCAGAAGGTTTGTTAACGCAAATAACTAAAACAGTATAATAAAAAATGGATTTTTACATTTCTTAGTCAAAACGAAAATAATCACACTGACAGCTGTTGGTTTCCCGGATAAAGCGCCACCTAGTGGCTCCTGATTGCTTGAAAATACAACTGACGCTAATTTGACTAGCAAGTAAAATCTTACATCATACGGATAGCATTGATGACGCAGGGTTCATCTTTCGTGGTTTCTATAATATTAATTTTCCACTCCCAGATTGTGTCTGGAAAGTGCTCGATTGGAGGAAGCAATAGGTTGCACAGCAACTGAACAATGCACAGAATGAAAAATAAACAATGGGAAAGGTTGTTGCGCCCCACTCAACACCATGTTGTTGTGAAAAGATGGAAAACTAAGAACAAAAGGAAGGGATAAAGCCAGAAGGTTTGTTAACGCAAATAACTAAAACAGTATAATAAAAAATGGATTTTTACATTTCTTAGTCAAAACGAAAATAATCACACTGACAGCTGTTGGTTTCCCGGATAAAGCGCCACCTAGTGGCTCCTGATTGCTTGAAAATACAACTGACGCTAATTTGACTAGCAAGTAAAATCTTACATCATACGGATAGCATTGATGACGCAGGGTTCATCTTTCGTGGTTTCTATAATATTAATTTTCCACTCCCAGATTGTGTCTGGAAAGTGCTCGATTGGAGGAAGCAATAGGTTGCACAGCAACTGAACAATGCACAGAATGAAAAATAAACAATGGGAAAGGTTGTTGCGCCTCACTCAACACCATGTTGTTGTGAAAAGATGGAAAACTAAGAACAAAAGGAAGGGATAAAGCCAGAAGGTTTGTTAACGCAAATAACTAAAACAGTATAATAAAAAATGGATTTTTACATTTCTTAGTCAAAACGAAAATAATCACACTGACAGCTGTTGGTTTCCCGGATAAAGCGCCACCTATTGGCTCCTGATTGCTTGAAAATACAACTGACGCTAATTTGACTAGCAAGTAAAATCTTACATCATACGGATACCATTGATGACGCAGGGCTCATCTTTCGTGGTTTCTATAATATTAATTTTCCACTCCCAGATTGTGTCTGGAAAATGCTCGATTGGCGGAAGCAATAGGTTGCACAGCAACTGAACAATGCACAGAATGAAAAATAAACAATGGGAAAGGTTGTTGCGCCCCACTCAACACCATGTTGTTGTGAAAAGTTGGAAAACTAAGAACAAAAGGAAGGGATAAAGCCAGAAGATTTGTTAACGCAAATAACTAAAACAGTATAATAAAAAATGGATTTTTACATTTCTTAGTCAAAACGAAAATAATCACACTGACAGCTGTTGGTTTCCCGGATAAAGCGCCACCTATTGGCTCCTGATTGCTTGAAAATACAACTGACGCTAATTTGACTAGCAAGTAAAATCTTACATCATACGGATAGCATTGATGACGCAGGGCTCATCTTTCGTGGTTTCTATAATATTAATTTTCCACTCCCAGATTGTGTCTGGAAAGTGCTCGATTGGAGGAAGCAATAGGTTGCACAGCAACTGAACAATGCACAGAATGAAAAATAAACAATGGGAAAGGTTGTTGCGCCCCACTCAACACCATGTTGTTGTGAAAAGTTGGAAAACTAAGAACAAAAGGAATGGATAAAGCCAGAAGATTTGTTAACGCAAATAACTAAAACAGTATAATAAAAAATGGATTTTTACATTTCTTAGTCAAAACGAAAATAATCACACTGACAGCTGTTGGTTTCCCGGATAAAGCGCCACCTATTAGCTCCTGATTGCTTGAAAATACAACTGACGCTAATTTGACTAGCAAGTAAAATCTTACATCATACGGATAGCATTGATGACGCAGGGCTCATCTTTCGTGGTTTCTATAATATTAATTTTCCACTCCCAGGTTGTGTCTGGAAAGTGCTCGATTGGAGGAAGCATTAGGTTGCACAGCAACTGAACAATGCACAGAATGAAAAATAAACAATGGGAAAGGTTGTTGCGCCCCACTCAACACCATGTTGTTGTGAAAAGATGGAAAACTAAGAACAAAAGGAAGGGATAAAGCCAGAAGGTTTGTTAACGCAAATAACTAAAACAGTATAATAAAAAATGGATTTTTACATTTCTTAGTCAAAACGAAAATAATCACACTGACAGCTGTTGGTTTCCCGGATAAAGCGCCACCTAGTGGCTCCTGATTGCTTGAAAATACAACTGACGCTAATTTGACTAGCAAGTAAAATCTTACATCATACGGATAGCATTGATGACGCAGGGTTCATCTTTCGTGGTTTCTATAATATTAATTTTCCACTCCCAGATTGTGTCTGGAAAGTGCTCGATTGGAGGAAGCAATAGGTTGCACAGCAACTGAACAATGCACAGAATGAAAAATAAACAATGGGAAAGGTTGTTGCGCCCCACTCAACACCATGTTGTTGTGAAAAGATGGAAAACTAAGAACAAAAGGAAGGGATAAAGCCAGAAGGTTTGTTAACGCAAATAACTAAAACAGTATAATAAAAAATGGATTTTTACATTTCTTAGTCAAAACGAAAATAATCACACTGACAGCTGTTGGTTTCCCGGATAAAGCGCCACCTAGTGGCTCCTGATTGCTTGAAAATACAACTGACGCTAATTTGACTAGCAAGTAAAATCTTACATCATACGGATAGCATTGATGACGCAGGGTTCATCTTTCGTGGTTTCTATAATATTAATTTTCCACTCCCAGATTGTGTCTGGAAAGTGCTCGATTGGAGGAAGCAATAGGTTGCACAGCAACTGAACAATGCACAGAATGAAAAATAAACAATGGGAAAGGTTGTTGCGCCCCACTCAACACCATGTTGTTGTGAAAAGATGGAAAACTAAGAACAAAAGGAAGGGATAAAGCCAGAAGGTTTGTTAACGCAAATAACTAAAACAGTATAATAAAAAATGGATTTTTACATTTCTTAGTCAAAACGAAAATAATCACACTGACAGCTGTTGGTTTCCCGGATAAAGCGCCACCTATTGGCTCCTGATTGCTTGAAAATACAACTGACGCTAATTTGACTAGCAAGTAAAATCTTACATCATACGGATAGCATTGATGACGCAGGGCTCATCTTTCGTGGTTTCTATAATATTAATTTTCCACTCCCAGATTGTGTCTGGAAAATGCTCGATTGGCGGAAGCAATAGGTTGCACAGCAACTGAACAATGCACAGAATGAAAAATAAACAATGGGAAAGGTTGTTGCGCCCCATTCAACACCATGTTGTTGTGAAAAGTTGGAAAACTAAGAACAAAAGGAAGGGATAAAGCCAGAAGATTTGTTAACGCAAATAACTAAAACAGTATAATAAAAAATGGATTTTTACATTTCTTAGTCAAAACGAAAATAATCACACTGACAGCTGTTGGTTTCCCGGATAAAGCGCCACCTATTGGCTCCTGATTGCTTGAAAATACAACTGACGCTAATTTGACTAGCAAGTAAAATCTTACATCATACGGATAGCATTGATGACGCAGGGCTCATCTTTCGTGGTTTCTATAATATTAATTTTCCACTCCCAGATTGTGTCTGGAAAGTGCTCGATTGGAGGAAGCATTAGGTTGCACAGCAACTGAACAATGCACAGAACGAAAAATAAACAATGGGAAAGGTTGTTGCGCCCCACTCAACACCATGTTGTTGTGAAAAGTTGGAAAACTAAGAACAAAAGGAATGGATAAAGCCAGAAGATTTGTTAACGCAAATAACTAAAACAGTATAATAAAAAATGGATTTTTACATTTCTTAGTCAAAACGAAAATAATCACACTGACAGCTGTTGGTTTCCCGGATAAAGCGCCACCTATTGGCTCCTGATTGCTTGAAAATACAACTGACGCTAATTTGACTAGCAAGTAAAATCTTACATCATACGGATAGCATTGATGACGCAGGGCTCATCTTTCGTGGTTTCTATAATATTAATTTTCCACTCCCAGATTGTGTCTGGAAAATGCTCGATTGGCGGAAGCAATAGGTTGCACAGCAACTGAACAATGCACAGAATGAAAAATAAACAATGGGAAAGGTTGTTGCGCCCCACTCCACACCATGTTGTTGTGAAAAGTTGGAAAACTAAGAACAAAAGGAATGGATAAAGCCAGAAGATTTGTTAACGCAAATAACTAAAACAGTATAATAAAAAATGGATTTTTACATTTCTTAGTCAAAACGAAAATAATCACACTGACAGCTGTTGGTTTCCCGGATAAAGCGCCACCTATTGGCTCCTGATTGCTTGAAAATACAACTGACGCTAATTTGACTAGCAAGTAAAATCTTACATCATACGGATAGCATTGATGACGCAGGGCTCATCTTTCGTGGTTTCTATAATATTAATTTTCCACTCCCAGATTGTGTCTGGAAAGTGCTCGATTGGAGGAAGCAATAGGTTGCACAGCAACTGAACAATGCACAGAATGAAAAATAAACAATGGGAAAGGTTGTTGCGCCCCACTCAACACCATGTTGTTGTGAAAAGTTGGAAAACTAAGAACAAAAGGAATGGATAAAGCCAGAAGATTTGTTAACGCAAATAACTAAAACAGTATAATAAAAAATGGATTTTTACATTTCTTAGTCAAAACGAAAATAATCACACTGACAGCTGTTGGTTTCCCGGATAAAGCGCCACCTATTGGCTTCTGATTGCTTGAAAATACAACTGACGCTAATTTGACTAGCAAGTAAAATCTTACATCATACGGATAGCATTGATGACGCAGGGCTCATCTTTCGTGGTTTCTATAATATTAATTTTCCACTCCCAGATTGTGTCTGGAAAGTGCTCGATTGGAGGAAGCAATAGGTTGCACAGCAACTGAACAATGCACAGAATGAAAAATAAACAATGGGAAAGGTTGTTGCGCCCCACTCAACACCATGTTGTTGTGAAAAGTTGGAAAACTAAGAACAAAAGGAATGGATAAAGCCAGAAGATTTGTTAACGCAAATAACTAAAACAGTATAATAAAAAATGGATTTTTACATTTCTTAGTCAAAACGAAAATAATCACACTGACAGCTGTTGGTTTCCCGGATAAAGCGCCACCTATTAGCTCCTGATTGCTTGAAAATACAACTGACGCTAATTTGACTAGCAAGTAAAATCTTACATCATACGGATAGCATTGATGACGCAGGGCTCATCTTTCGTGGTTTCTATAATATTAATTTTCCATTCCCAGATTGTGTCTGGAAAGTGCTCGATTGGAGGAAGCAATAGGTTGCACAGCAACTGAACAATGCACAGAATGAAAAATAAACAATGGGAAAGGTTGTTGCGCCCCACTCAACACCATGTTGTTGTGAAAAGTTGGAAAACTAAGAACAAAAGGAATGGATAAAGCCAGAAGATTTGTTAACGCAAATAACTAAAACAGTATAATAAAAAATGGATTTTTACATTTCTTAGTCAAAACGAAAATAATCACACTGACAGCTGTTGGTTTCCCGGATAAAGCGCCACCTATTGGCTCCTGATTGCTTGAAAATACAACTGACGCTAATTTGACTAGCAAGTAAAATCTTACATCATACGGATAGCATTGATGACGCAGGGCTCATCTTTCGTGGTTTCTATAATATTAATTTTCCACTCCCAGATTGTGTCTGGAAAGTGCTCGATTGGAGGAAGCATTAGGTTGCACAGCAACTGAACAATGCACAGAATGAAAAATAAACAATGGGAAAGGTTGTTGCGCCCCACTCAACACCATGTTGTTGTGAAAAGATGGAAAACTAAGAACAAAAGGAAGGGATAAAGCCAGAAGGTTTGTTAACGCAAATAACTAAAACAGTATAATAAAAAATGGATTTTTACATTTCTTAGTCAAAACGAAAATAATCACACTGACAGCTGTTGGTTTCCCGGATAAAGCGCCACCTAGTGGCTCCTGATTGCTTGAAAATACAACTGACGCTAATTTGACTAGCAAGTAAAATCTTACATCATACGGATAGCATTGATGACGCAGGGTTCATCTTTCGTGGTTTCTATAATATTAATTTTCCACTCCCAGATTGTGTCTGGAAAGTGCTCGATTGGAGGAAGCAATAGGTTGCACAGCAACTGAACAATGCACAGAATGAAAAATAAACAATGGGAAAGGTTGTTGCGCCCCACTCAACACCATGTTGTTGTGAAAAGATGGAAAACTAAGAACAAAAGGAAGGGATAAAGCCAGAAGGTTTGTTAACGCAAATAACTAAAACAGTATAATAAAAAATGGATTTTTACATTTCTTAGTCAAAACGAAAATAATCACACTGACAGCTGTTGGTTTCCCGGATAAAGCGCCACCTATTGGCTCCTGATTGCTTGAAAATACAACTGACGCTAATTTGACTAGCAAGTAAAATCTTACATCATACGGATAGCATTGATGACGCAGGGTTCATCTTTCGTGGTTTCTATAATATTAATTTTCCACTCCCAGATTGTGTCTGGAAAATGCTCGATTGGCGGAAGCAATAGGTTGCACAGCAACTGAACAATGCACAGAATGAAAAATAAACAATGGGAAAGGTTGTTGCGCCCCACTCAACACCATGTTGTTGTGAAAAGTTGGAAAACTAAGAACAAAAGGAAGGGATAAAGCCAGAAGATTTGTTAACGCAAATAACTAAAACAGTATAATAAAAAATGGATTTTTACATTTCTTAGTCAAAACGAAAATAATCACACTGACAGCTGTTGGTTTCCCGGATAAAGCGCCACCTATTGGCTCCTGATTGCTTGAAAATACAACTGACGCTAATTTGACTAGCAAGTAAAATCTTACATCATACGGATAGCATTGATGACGCAGGGCTCATCTTTCGTGGTTTCTATAATATTAATTTTCCACTCCCAGATTGTGTCTGGAAAGTGCTCGATTGGAGGAAGCATTAGGTTGCACAGCAACTGAACAATGCACAGAATGAAAAATAAACAATGGGAAAGGTTGTTGCGCCCCACTCAACACCATGTTGTTGTGAAAAGTTGGAAAACTAAGAACAAAAGGAATGGATAAAGCCAGAAGATTTGTTAACGCAAATAACTAAAACAGTATAATAAAAAATGGATTTTTACATTTCTTAGTCAAAACGAAAATAATCACACTGACAGCTGTTGGTTTCCCGGATAAAGCGCCACCTATTGGCTCCTGATTGCTTGAAAATACAACTGACGCTAATTTGACTAGCAAGTAAAATCTTACATCATACGGATAGCATTGATGACGCAGGGCTCATCTTTCGTGGTTTCTATAATATTAATTTTCCACTCCCAGATTGTGTCTGGAAAGTGCTCGATTGGAGGAAGCAATAGGTTGCACAGCAACTGAACAATGCACAGAATGAAAAATAAACAATGGGAAAGGTTGTTGCGCCCCACTCAACACCATGTTGTTGTGAAAAGTTGGAAAACTAAGAACAAAAGGAATGGATAAAGCCAGAAGATTTGTTAACGCAAATAACTAAAACAGTATAATAAAAAATGGATTTTTACATTTCTTAGTCAAAACGAAAATAATCACACTGACAGCTGTTGGTTTCCCGGATAAAGCGCCACCTATTGGCTCCTGATTGCTTGAAAATACAACTGACGCTAATTTGACTAGCAAGTAAAATCTTACATCATACGGATAGCATTGATGACGCAGGGCTCATCTTTCGTGGTTTCTATAATATTAATTTTCCACTCCCAGATTGTGTCTGGAAAGTGCTCGATTGGCGGAAGCAATAGGTTGCACAGCAACTGAACAATGCACAGAATGAAAAATAAACAATGGGAAAGGTTGTTGCGCCCCACTCAACACCATGTTGTTGTGAAAAGTTGGAAAACTAAGAACAAAAGGAATGGATAAAGCCAGAAGATTTGTTAACGCAAATAACTAAAACAGTATAATAAAAAATGGATTTTTACATTTCTTAGTCAAAACGAAAATAATCACACTGACAGCTGTTGGTTTCCCGGATAAAGCGCCACCTATTAGCTCCTGATTGCTTGAAAATACAACTGACGCTAATTTGACTAGCAAGTAAAATCTTACATCATACGGATAGCATTGATGACGCAGGGCTCATCTTTCGTGGTTTCTATAATATTAACTTTCCACTCCCAGATTGTGTCTGGAAAGTGCTCGATTGGAGGAAGCAATAGGTTGCACAGCAACTGAACAATGCACAGAATGAAAAATAAACAATGGGAAAGGTTGTTGCGCCCCACTCAACACCATGTTGTTGTGAAAAGTTGGAAAACTAAGAACAAAAGGAAGGGATAAAGCCAGAAGATTTGTTAACGCAAATAACTAAAACAGTATAATAAAAAATGGATTTTTACATTTCTTAGTCAAAACGAAAATAATCACACTGACAGCTGTTGGTTTCCCGGATAAAGCGCCACCTATTGGCTCCTGATTGCTTGAAAATACAACTGACGCTAATTTGACTAGCAAGTAAAATCTTACATCATACGGATAGCATTGATGACGCAGGGCTCATCTTTCGTGGTTTCTATAATATTAATTTTCCACTCCCAGATTGTGTCTGGAAAGTGCTCGATTGGAGGAAGCAATAGGTTGCACAGCAACTGAACAATGCACAGAATGAAAAATAAACAATGGGAAAGGTTGTTGCGCCCCACTCAACACCATGTTGTTGTGAAAAGTTGGAAAACTAAGAACAAAAGGAATGGATAAAGCCAGAAGATTTGTTAACGCAAATAACTAAAACAGTATAATAAAAAATGGATTTTTACATTTCTTAGTCAAAACGAAAATAATCACACTGACAGCTGTTGGTTTCCCGGATAAAGCGCCACCTATTGGCTCCTGATTGCTTGAAAATACAACTGACGCTAATTTGACTAGCAAGTAAAATCTTACATCATACGGATAGCATTGATGACGCAGGGCTCATCTTTCGTGGTTTCTATAATATTAATTTTCCACTCCCAGATTGTGTCTGGAAAGTGCTCGATTGGAGGAAGCAGTAGGTTGCACAGCAACTGAACAATGCACAGAATGAAAAATAAACAATGGGAAAGGTTGTTGCGCCCCACTCAACACCATGTTGCTGTGAAAAGATGGAAAACTAAGAACAAAAGGAAGGGATAAAGCCAGAAGGTTTGTTAACGCAAATAACTAAAACAGTATAATAAAAAATGGATTTTTACATTTCTTAGTCAAAACGAAAATAATCACACTGACAGCTGTTGGTTTCCCGGATAAAGCGCCACCTAGTGGCTCCTGATTGCTTGAAAATACAACTGACGCTAATTTGACTAGCAAGTAAAATCTTACATCATACGGATAGCATTGATGACGCAGGGTTCATCTTTCGTGGTTTCTATAATATTAATTTTCCACTCCCAGATTGTGTCTGGAAAGTGCTCGATTGGAGGAAGCAATAGGTTGCACAGCAACTGAACAATGCACAGAATGAAAAATAAACAATGGGAAAGGTTGTTGCGCCCCACTCAACACCATGTTGTTGTGAAAAGATGGAAAACTAAGAACAAAAGGAATGGATAAAGCCAGAAGGTTTGTTAACGCAAATAACTAAAACAGTATAATAAAAAATGGATTTTTACATTTCTTAGTCAGAACGAAAATAATCACACTGACAGCTGTTGGTTTCCCGGATAAAGCGCCACCTAGTGGCTCCTGATTGCTTGAAAATACAACTGACGCTAATTTGACTAGCAAGTAAAATCTTACATCATACGGATAGCATTGATGACGCAGGGTTCATCTTTCGTGGTTTCTATAATATTAATTTTCCACTCCCAGATTGTGTCTGGAAAGTGCTCGATTGGAGGAAGCAATAGGTTGCACAGCAACTGAACAATGCACAGAATGAAAAATAAACAATGGGAAAGGTTGTTGCGCCCCACTCAACACCATGTTGTTGTGAAAAGATGGAAAACTAAGAACAAAAGGAAGGGATAAAGCCAGAAGGTTTGTTAACGCAAATAACTAAAACAGTATAATAAAAAATGGATTTTTACATTTCTTAGTCAAAACGAAAATAATCACACTGACAGCTGTTGGTTTCCCGGATAAAGCGCCACCTATTGGCTCCTGATTGCTTGAAAATACAACTGACGCTAATTTGACTAGCAAGTAAAATCTTACATCATACGGATAGCATTGATGACGCAGGGCTCATCTTTCGTGGTTTCTATAATATTAATTTTCCACTCCCAGATTGTGTCTGGAAAATGCTCGATTGGCGGAAGCAATAGGTTGCACAGCAACTGAACAATGCACAGAATGAAAAATAAACAATGGGAAAGGTTGTTGCGCCCCACTCAACACCATGTTGTTGTGAAAAGTTGGAAAACTAAGAACAAAAGGAAGGGATAAAGCCAGAAGATTTGTTAACGCAAATAACTAAAACAGTATAATAAAAAATGGATTTTTACATTTCTTAGTCAAAACGAAAATAATCACACTGACAGCTGTTGGTTTCCCGGATAAAGCGCCACCTATTGGCTCCTGATTGCTTGAAAATACAACTGACGCTAATTTGACTAGCAAGTAAAATGTTACATCATACGGATAGCATTGATGACGCAGGGCTCATCTTTCGTGGTTTCTATAATATTAATTTTCCACTCCCAGATTGTGTCTGGAAAGTGCTCGATTGGAGGAAGCATTAGGTTGCACAGCAACTGAACAATGCACAGAATGAAAAATAAACAATGGGAAAGGTTGTTGCGCCCCACTCAACACCATGTTGTTGTGAAAAGTTGGAAAACTAAGAACAAAAGGAATGGATAAAGCCAGAAGATTTGTTAACGCAAATAACTAAAACAGTATAATAAAAAATGGATTTTTACATTTCTTAGTCAAAACGAAAATAATCACACTGACAGCTGTTGGTTTCCCGGATAAAGCGCCACCTATTGGCTCCTGATTGCTTGAAAATACAACTGACGCTAATTTGACTAGCAAGTAAAATCTTACATCATACGGATAGCATTGATGACGCAGGGCTCATCTTTCGTGGTTTCTATAATATTAATTTTCCACTCCCAGATTGTGTCTGGAAAATGCTCGATTGGCGGAAGCAATAGGTTGCACAGCAACTGAACAATGCACAGAATGAAAAATAAACAATGGGAAAGGTTGTTGCGCCCCACTCCACACCATGTTGTTGTGAAAAGTTGGAAAACTAAGAACAAAAGGAATGGATAAAGCCAGAAGATTTGTTAACGCAAATAACTAAAACAGTATAATAAAAAATGGATTTTTACATTTCTTAGTCAAAACGAAAATAATCACACTGACAGCTGTTGGTTTCCCGGATAAAGCGCCACCTATTGGCTCCTGATTGCTTGAAAATACAACTGACGCTAATTTGACTAGCAAGTAAAATCTTACATCATACGGATAGCATTGATGACGCAGGGCTCATCTTTCGTGGTTTCTATAATATTAATTTTCCACTCCCAGATTGTGTCTGGAAAGTGCTCGATTGGAGGAAGCAATAGGTTGCACAGCAACTGAACAATGCACAGAATGAAAAATAAACAATGGGAAAGGTTGTTGCGCCCCACTCAACACCATGTTGTTGTGAAAAGTTGGAAAACTAAGAACAAAAGGAATGGATAAAGCCAGAAGATTTGTTAACGCAAATAACTAAAACAGTATAATAAAAAATGGATTTTTACATTTCTTAGTCAAAACGAAAATAATCACACTGACAGCTGTTGGTTTCCCGGATAAAGCGCCACCTATTGGCTCCTGATTGCTTGAAAATACAACTGACGCTAATTTGACTAGCAAGTAAAATCTTACATCATACGGATAGCATTGATGACGCAGGGCTCATCTTTCGTGGTTTCTATAATATTAATTTTCCACTCCCAGATTGTGTCTGGAAAGTGCTCGATTGGCGGAAGCAATAGGTTGCACAGCAACTGAACAATGCACAGAATGAAAAATAAACAATGGGAAAGGTTGTTGCGCCCCACTCAACACCATGTTGTTGTGAAAAGTTGGAAAACTAAGAACAAAAGGAATGGATAAAGCCAGAAGATTTGTTAACGCAAATAACTAAAACAGTATAATAAAAAATGGATTTTTACATTTCTTAGTCAAAACGAAAATAATCACACTGACAGCTGTTGGTTTCCCGGATAAAGCGCCACCTATTAGCTCCTGATTGCTTGAAAATACAACTGACGCTAATTTGACTAGCAAGTAAAATCTTACATCATACGGATAGCATTGATGACGCAGGGCTCATCTTTCGTGGTTTCTATAATATTAACTTTCCACTCCCAGATTGTGTCTGGAAAGTGCTCGATTGGAGGAAGCAATAGGTTGCACAGCAACTGAACAATGCACAGAATGAAAAATAAACAATGGGAAAGGTTGTTGCGCCCCACTCAACACCATGTTGTTGTGAAAAGTTGGAAAACTAAGAACAAAAGGAAGGGATAAAGCCAGAAGATTTGTTAACGCAAATAACTAAAACAGTATAATAAAAAATGGATTTTTACATTTCTTAGTCAAAACGAAAATAATCACACTGACAGCTGTTGGTTTCCCGGATAAAGCGCCACCTATTGGCTCCTGATTGCTTGAAAATACAACTGACGCTAATTTGACTAGCAAGTAAAATCTTACATCATACGGATAGCATTGATGACGCAGGGCTCATCTTTCGTGGTTTCTATAATATTAATTTTCCACTCCCAGATTGTGTCTGGAAAGTGCTCGATTGGAGGAAGCAGTAGGTTGCACAGCAACTGAACAATGCACAGAATGAAAAATAAACAATGGGAAAGGTTGTTGCGCCCCACTCAACACCATGTTGTTGTGAAAAGATGGAAAACTAAGAACAAAAGGAAGGGATAAAGCCAGAAGGTTTGTTAACGCAAATAACTAAAACAGTATAATAAAAAATGGATTTTTACATTTCTTAGTCAAAACGAAAATAATCACACTGACAGCTGTTGGTTTCCCGGATAAAGCGCCACCTATTGGCTCCTGATTGCTTGAAAATACAACTGACGCTAATTTGACTAGCAAGTAAAATCTTACATCATACGGATAGCATTGATGACGCAGGGCTCATCTTTCGTGGTTTCTATAATATTAATTTTCCACTCCCAGATTGTGTCTGGAAAGTGCTCGATTGGAGGAAGCAGTAGGTTGCACAGCAACTGAACAATGCACAGAATGAAAAATAAACAATGGGAAAGGTTGTTGCGCCCCACTCAACACCATGTTGTTGTGAAAAGTTGGAAAACTAAGAACAAAAGGAATGGATAAAGCCAGAAGATTTGTTAACGCAAATAACTAAAACAGTATAATAAAAAATGGATTTTTACATTTCTTAGTCAAAACGAAAATAATCACACTGACAGCTGTTGGTTTCCCGGATAAAGCGCCACCTATTGGCTCCTGATTGCTTGAAAATACAACTGACGCTAATTTGACTAGCAAGTAAAATCTTACATCATACGGATAGCATTGATGACGCAGGGCTCATCTTTCGTGGTTTCTATAATATTAATTTTCCACTCCCAGATTGTGTCTGGAAAGTGCTCGATTGGAGGAAGCAGTAGGTTGCACAGCAACTGAACAATGCACAGAATGAAAAATAAACAATGGGAAAGGTTGTTGCGCCCCACTCAACACCATGTTGTTGTGAAAAGATGGAAAACTAAGAACAAAAGGAAGGGATAAAGCCAGAAGGTTTGTTAACGCAAATAACTAAAACAGTATAATAAAAAATGAATTTTTACATTTCTTAGTCAAAACGAAAATAATCACACTGACAGCTGTTGGTTTCCCGGATAAAGCGCCACCTAGTGGCTCCTGATTGCTTGAAAATACAACTGACGCTAATTTGACTAGCAAGTAAAATCTTACATCATACGGATAGCATTGATGACGCAGGGTTCATCTTTCGTGGTTTCTATAATATTAATTTTCCACTCCCAGATTGTGTCTGGAAAGTGCTCGATTGGAGGAAGCAATAGGTTGCACAGCAACTGAACAATGCACAGAATGAAAAATAAACAATGGGAAAGGTTGTTGCGCCCCACTCAACACCATGTTGTTGTGAAAAGATGGAAAACTAAGAACAAAAGGAAGGGATAAAGCCAGAAGGTTTGTTAACGCAAATAACTAAAACAGTATAATAAAAAATGGATTTTTACATTTCTTAGTCAAAACGAAAATAATCACACTGACAGCTGTTGGTTTCCCGGATAAAGCGCCACCTAGTGGCTCCTGATTGCTTGAAAATACAACTGACGCTAATTTGACTAGCAAGTAAAATCTTACATCATACGGATAGCATTGATGACGCAGGGTTCATCTTTCGTGGTTTCTATAATATTAATTTTCCACTCCCAGATTGTGTCTGGAAAGTGCTCGATTGGAGGAAGCAATAGGTTGCACAGCAACTGAACAATGCACAGAATGAAAAATAAACAATGGGAAAGGTTGTTGCGCCCCACTCAACACCATGTTGTTGTGAAAAGTTGGAAAACTAAGAACAAAAGGAATGGATAAAGCCAGAAGATTTGTTAACGCAAATAACTAAAACAGTATAATAAAAAATGGATTTTTACATTTCTTAGTCAAAACGAAAATAATCACACTGACAGCTGTTGGTTTCCCGGATAAAGCGCCACCTATTGGCTCCTGATTGCTTGAAAATACAACTGACGCTAATTTGACTAGCAAGTAAAATCTTACATCATACGGATAGCATTGATGACGCAGGGCTCATCTTTCGTGGTTTCTATAATATTAATTTTCCACTCCCAGATTGTGTCTGGAAAGTGCTCGATTGGAGGAAGCAGTAGGTTGCACAGCAACTGAACAATGCACAGAATGAAAAATAAACAATGGGAAAGGTTGTTGCGCCCCACTCAACACCATGTTGTTGTGAAAAGATGGAAAACTAAGAACAAAAGGAAGGGATAAAGCCAGAAGGTTTGTTAACGCAAATAACTAAAACAGTATAATAAAAAATGGATTTTTACATTTCTTAGTCAAAACGAAAATAATCACACTGACAGCTGTTGGTTTCCCGGATAAAGCGCCACCTAGTGGCTCCTGATTGCTTGAAAATACAACTGACGCTAATTTGACTAGCAAGTAAAATCTTACATCATACGGATAGCATTGATGACGCAGGGTTCATCTTTCGTGGTTTCTATAATATTAATTTTCCACTCCCAGATTGTGTCTGGAAAGTGCTCGATTGGAGGAAGCAATAGGTTGCACAGCAACTGAACAATGCACAGAATGAAAAATAAACAATGGGAAAGGTTGTTGCGCCCCACTCAACACCATGTTGTTGTGAAAAGATGGAAAACTAAGAACAAAAGGAAGGGATAAAGCCAGAAGGTTTGTTAACGCAAATAACTAAAACAGTATAATAAAAAATGGATTTTTACATTTCTTAGTCAAAACGAAAATAATCACACTGACAGCTGTTGGTTTCCCGGATAAAGCGCCACCTAGTGGCTCCTGATTGCTTGAAAATACAACTGACGCTAATTTGACTAGCAAGTAAAATCTTACATCATACGGATAGCATTGATGACGCAGGGTTCATCTTTCGTGGTTTCTATAATATTAATTTTCCACTCCCAGATTGTGTCTGGAAAGTGCTCGATTGGAGGAAGCAATAGGTTGCACAGCAACTGAACAATGCACAGAATGAAAAATAAACAATGGGAAAGGTTGTTGCGCCCCACTCAACACCATGTTGTTGTGAAAAGATGGAAAACTAAGAACAAAAGGAAGGGATAAAGCCAGAAGATTTGTTAACGCAAATAACTAAAACAGTATAATAAAAAATGGATTTTTACATTTCTTAGTCAAAACGAAAATAATCACACTGACAGCTGTTGGTTTCCCGGATAAAGCGCCACCTAGTGGCTCCTGATTGCTTGAAAATACAACTGACGCTAATTTGACTAGCAAGTAAAATCTTACATCATACGGATAGCATTGATGACGCAGGGTTCATCTTTCGTGGTTTCTATAATATTAATTTTCCACTCCCAGATTGTGTCTGGAAAGTGCTCGATTGGAGGAAGCAATAGGTTGCACAGCAACTGAACAATGCACAGAATGAAAAATAAACAATGGGAAAGGTTGTTGCGCCCCACTCAACACCATGTTGTTGTGAAAAGATGGAAAACTAAGAACAAAAGGAAGGGATAAAGCCAGAAGATTTGTTAACGCAAATAACTAAAACAGTATAATAAAAAATGGATTTTTACATTTCTTAGTAAAAACGAAAATAATCACACTGACAGCTGTTGGTTTCCCGGATAAAGCGCCACCTAGTGGCTCCTGATTGCTTGAAAATACAACTGACGCTAATTTGACTAGCAAGTAAAATCTTACATCATACGGATAGCATTGATGACGCAGGGTTCATCTTTCGTGGTTTCTATAATATTAATTTTCCACTCCCAGATTGTGTCTGGAAAGTGCTCGATTGGAGGAAGCAATAGGTTGCACAGCAACTGAACAATGCACAGAATGAAAAATAAACAATGGGAAAGGTTGTTGCGCCCCACTCAACACCATGTTGTTGTGAAAAGATGGAAAACTAAGAACAAAAGGAAGGGATAAAGCCAGAAGATTTGTTAACGCAAATAACTAAAACAGTATAATAAAAAATGGATTTTTACATTTCTTAGTCAAAACGAAAATAATCACACTGACAGCTGTTGGTTTCCCGGATAAAGCGCCACCTAGTGGCTCCTGATTGCTTGAAAATACAACTGACGCTAATTTGACTAGCAAGTAAAATCTTACATCATACGGATAGCATTGATGACGCAGGGTTCATCTTTCGTGGTTTCTATAATATTAATTTTCCACTCCCAGATTGTGTCTGGAAAGTGCTCGATTGGAGGAAGCAATAGGTTGCACAGCAACTGAACAATGCACAGAATGAAAAATAAACAATGGGAAAGGTTGTTGCGCCCCACTCAACACCATGTTGTTGTGAAAAGATGGAAAACTAAGAACAAAAGGAAGGGATAAAGCCAGAAGATTTGTTAACGCAAATAACTAAAACAGTATAATAAAAAATGGATTTTTACATTTCTTAGTCAAAACGAAAATAATCACACTGACAGCTGTTGGTTTCCCGGATAAAGAGCCACCTAGTGGCTCCTGATTGCTTGAAAATACAACTGACGCTAATTTGACTAGCAAGTAAAATCTTACATCATACGGATAGCATTGATGACGCAGGGTTCATCTTTCGTGGTTTCTATAATATTAATTTTCCACTCCCAGATTGTGTCTGGAAAGTGCTCGATTGGAGGAAGCAATAGGTTGCACAGCAACTGAACAATGCACAGAATGAAAAATAAACAATGGGAAAGGTTGTTGCGCCCCACTCAACACCATGTTGTTGTGAAAAGATGGAAAACTAAGAACAAAAGGAAGGGATAAAGCCAGAAGATTTGTTAACGCAAATAACTAAAACAGTATAATAAAAAATGGATTTTTACATTTCTTAGTCAAAACGAAAATAATCACACTGACAGCTGTTGGTTTCCCGGATAAAGCGCCACCTAGTGGCTCCTGATTGCTTGAAAATACAACTGACGCTAATTTGACTAGCAAGTAAAATCTTACATCATACGGATAGCATTGATGACGCAGGGTTCATCTTTCGTGGTTTCTATAATATTAATTTTCCACTCCCAGATTGTGTCTGGAAAGTGCTCGATTGGAGGAAGCAATAGGTTGCACAGCAACTGAACAATGCACAGAATGAAAAATAAACAATGGGAAAGGTTGTTGCGCCCCACTCAACACCATGTTGTTGTGAAAAGATGGAAAACTAAGAACAAAAGGAAGGGATAAAGCCAGAAGATTTGTTAACGCAAATAACTAAAACAGTATAATAAAAAATGGATTTTTACATTTCTTAGTCAAAACGAAAATAATCACACTGACAGCTGTTGGTTTCCCGGATAAAGCGCCACCTAGTGGCTCCTGATTGCTTGAAAATACAACTGACGCTAATTTGACTAGCAAGTAAAATCTTACATCATACGGATAGCATTGATGACGCAGGGTTCATCTTTCGTGGTTTCTATAATATTAATTTTCCACTCCCAGATTGTGTCTGGAAAGTGCTCGATTGGAGGAAGCAATAGGTTGCACAGCAACTGAACAATGCACAGAATGAAAAATAAACAATGGGAAAGGTTGTTGCGCCCCACTCAACACCATGTTGTTGTGAAAAGATGGAAAACTAAGAACAAAAGGAAGGGATAAAGCCAGAAGATTTGTTAACGCAAATAACTAAAACAGTATAATAAAAAATGGATTTTTACATTTCTTAGTCAAAACGAAAATAATCACACTGACAGCTGTTGGTTTCCCGGATAAAGCGCCACCTAGTGGCTCCTGATTGCTTGAAAATACAACTGACGCTAATTTGACTAGCAAGTAAAATCTTACATCATACGGATAGCATTGATGACGCAGGGTTCATCTTTCGTGGTTTCTATAATATTAATTTTCCACTCCCAGATTGTGTCTGGAAAGTGCTCGATTGGAGGAAGCAATAGGTTGCACAGCAACTGAACAATGCACAGAATGAAAAATAAACAATGGGAAAGGTTGTTGCGCCCCACTCAACACCATGTTGTTGTGAAAAGATGGAAAACTAAGAACAAAAGGAAGGGATAAAGCCAGAAGATTTGTTAACGCAAATAACTAAAACAGTATAATAAAAAATGGATTTTTACATTTCTTAGTCAAAACGAAAATAATCACACTGACAGCTGTTGGTTTCCCGGATAAAGCGCCACCTAGTGGCTCCTGATTGCTTGAAAATACAACTGACGCTAATTTGACTAGCAAGTAAAATCTTACATCATACGGATAGCATTGATGACGCAGGGTTCATCTTTCGTGGTTTCTATAATATTAATTTTCCACTCCCAGATTGTGTCTGGAAAGTGCTCGATTGGAGGAAGCAATAGGTTGCACAGCAACTGAACAATGCACAGAATGAAAAATAAACAATGGGAAAGGTTGTTGCGCCCCACTCAACACCATGTTGTTGTGAAAAGATGGAAAACTAAGAACAAAAGGAAGGGATAAAGCCAGAAGATTTGTTAACGCAAATAACTAAAACAGTATAATAAAAAATGGATTTTTACATTTCTTAGTCAAAACGAAAATAATCACACTGACAGCTGTTGGTTTCCCGGATAAAGCGCCACCTAGTGGCTCCTGATTGCTTGAAAATACAACTGACGCTAATTTGACTAGCAAGTAAAATCTTACATCATACGGATAGCATTGATGACGCAGGGTTCATCTTTCGTGGTTTCTATAATATTAATTTTCCACTCCCAGATTGTGTCTGGAAAGTGCTCGATTGGAGGAAGCAATAGGTTGCACAGCAACTGAACAATGCACAGAATGAAAAATAAACAATGGGAAAGGTTGTTGCGCCCCACTCAACACCATGTTGTTGTGAAAAGATGGAAAACTAAGAACAAAAGGAAGGGATAAAGCCAGAAGATTTGTTAACGCAAATAACTAAAACAGTATAATAAAAAATGGATTTTTACATTTCTTAGTCAAAACGAAAATAATCACACTGACAGCTGTTGGTTTCCCGGATAAAGCGCCACCTAGTGGCTCCTGATTGCTTGAAAATACAACTGACGCTAATTTGACTAGCAAGTAAAATCTTACATCATACGGATAGCATTGATGACGCAGGGTTCATCTTTCGTGGTTTCTATAATATTAATTTTCCACTCCCAGATTGTGTCTGGAAAGTGCTCGATTGGAGGAAGCAATAGGTTGCACAGCAACTGAACAATGCACAGAATGAAAAATAAACAATGGGAAAGGTTGTTGCGCCCCACTCAACACCATGTTGTTGTGAAAAGATGGAAAACTAAGAACAAAAGGAAGGGATAAAGCCAGAAGATTTGTTAAC
This sequence comes from Agriotes lineatus, assembly GCA_940337035.1. Taxonomy (NCBI): domain Eukaryota; kingdom Metazoa; phylum Arthropoda; class Insecta; order Coleoptera; family Elateridae; genus Agriotes; species Agriotes lineatus. Next base: position 153,599 of record CALNHX010001061.1, read on the forward strand.
GCAAATAACTAAAACAGTATAATAAAAAATGGATTTTTACATTTCTTAGTCAAAACGAAAATAATCACACTGACAGCTGTTGGTTTCCCGGATAAAGCGCCACCTAGTGGCTCCTGATTGCTTGAAAATACAACTGACGCTAATTTGACTAGCAAGTAAAATCTTACATCATACGGATAGCATTGATGACGCAGGGTTCATCTTTCGTGGTTTCTATAATATTAATTTTCCACTCCCAGATTGTGTCTGGAAAGTGCTCGATTGGAGGAAGCAATAGGTTGCACAGCAACTGAACAATGCACAGAATGAAAAATAAACAATGGGAAAGGTTGTTGCGCCCCACTCAACACCATGTTGTTGTGAAAAGATGGAAAACTAAGAACAAAAGGAAGGGATAAAGCCAGAAGATTTGTTAACGCAAATAACTAAAACAGTATAATAAAAAATGGATTTTTACATTTCTTAGTCAAAACGAAAATAATCACACTGACAGCTGTTGGTTTCCCGGATAAAGCGCCACCTAGTGGCTCCTGATTGCTTGAAAATACAACTGACGCTAATTTGACTAGCAAGTAAAATCTTACATCATACGGATAGCATTGATGACGCAGGGTTCATCTTTCGTGGTTTCTATAATATTAATTTTCCACTCCCAGATTGTGTCTGGAAAGTGCTCGATTGGAGGAAGCAATAGGTTGCACAGCAACTGAACAATGCACAGAATGAAAAATAAACAATGGGAAAGGTTGTTGCGCCCCACTCAACACCATGTTGTTGTGAAAAGATGGAAAACTAAGAACAAAAGGAAGGGATAAAGCCAGAAGATTTGTTAACGCAAATAACTAAAACAGTATAATAAAAAATGGATTTTTACATTTCTTAGTCAAAACGAAAATAATCACACTGACAGCTGTTGGTTTCCCGGATAAAGCGCCACCTAGTGGCTCCTGATTGCTTGAAAATACAACTGACGCTAATTTGACTAGCAAGTAAAATCTTACATCATACGGATAGCATTGATGACGCAGGGTTCATCTTTCGTGGTTTCTATAATATTAATTTTCCACTCCCAGATTGTGTCTGGAAAGTGCTCGATTGGAGGAAGCAATAGGTTGCACAGCAACTGAACAATGCACAGAATGAAAAATAAACAATGGGAAAGGTTGTTGCGCCCCACTCAACACCATGTTGTTGTGAAAAGATGGAAAACTAAGAACAAAAGGAAGGGATAAAGCCAGAAGATTTGTTAACGCAAATAACTAAAACAGTATAATAAAAAATGGATTTTTACATTTCTTAGTCAAAACGAAAATAATCACACTGACAGCTGTTGGTTTCCCGGATAAAGCGCCACCTAGTGGCTCCTGATTGCTTGAAAATACAACTGACGCTAATTTGACTAGCAAGTAAAATCTTACATCATACGGATAGCATTGATGACGCAGGGTTCATCTTTCGTGGTTTCTATAATATTAATTTTCCACTCCCAGATTGTGTCTGGAAAGTGCTCGATTGGAGGAAGCAATAGGTTGCACAGCAACTGAACAATGCACAGAATGAAAAATAAACAATGGGAAAGGTTGTTGCGCCCCACTCAACACCATGTTGTTGTGAAAAGTTGGAAAACTAAGAACAAAAGGAATGGATAAAGCCAGAAGATTTGTTAACGCAAATAACTAAAACAGTATAATAAAAAATGGATTTTTACATTTCTTAGTCAAAACGAAAATAATCACACTGACAGCTGTTGGTTTCCCGGATAAAGCGCCACCTATTGGCTCCTGATTGCTTGAAAATACAACTGACGCTAATTTGACTAGCAAGTAAAATCTTACATCATACGGATAGCATTGATGACGCAGGGCTCATCTTTCGTGGTTTCTATAATATTAATTTTCCACTCCCAGATTGTGTCTGGAAAGTGCTCGATTGGAGGAAGCAGTAGGTTGCACAGCAACTGAACAATGCACAGAATGAAAAATAAACAATGGGAAAGGTTGTTGCGCCCCACTCAACACCATGTTGTTGTGAAAAGATGGAAAACTAAGAACAAAAGGAAGGGATAAAGCCAGAAGGTTTGTTAACGCAAATAACTAAAACAGTATAATAAAAAATGGATTTTTACATTTCTTAGTCAAAACGAAAATAATCACACTGACAGCTGTTGGTTTCCCGGATAAAGCGCCACCTAGTGGCTCCTGATTGCTTGAAAATACAACTGACGCTAATTTGACTAGCAAGTAAAATCTTACATCATACGGATAGCATTGATGACGCAGGGTTCATCTTTCGTGGTTTCTATAATATTAATTTTCCACTCCCAGATTGTGTCTGGAAAGTGCTCGATTGGAGGAAGCAATAGGTTGCACAGCAACTGAACAATGCACAGAATGAAAAATAAACAATGGGAAAGGTTGTTGCGCCCCACTCAACACCATGTTGTTGTGAAAAGATGGAAAACTAAGAACAAAAGGAAGGGATAAAGCCAGAAGGTTTGTTAACGCAAATAACTAAAACAGTATAATAAAAAATGGATTTTTACATTTCTTAGTCAAAACGAAAATAATCACACTGACAGCTGTTGGTTTCCCGGATAAAGCGCCACCTAGTGGCTCCTGATTGCTTGAAAATACAACTGACGCTAATTTGACTAGCAAGTAAAATCTTACATCATACGGATAGCATTGATGACGCAGGGTTCATCTTTCGTGGTTTCTATAATATTAATTTTCCACTCCCAGATTGTGTCTGGAAAGTGCTCGATTGGAGGAAGCAATAGGTTGCACAGCAACTGAACAATGCACAGAATGAAAAATAAACAATGGGAAAGGTTGTTGCGCCCCACTCAACACCATGTTGTTGTGAAAAGTTGGAAAACTAAGAACAAAAGGAATGGATAAAGCCAGAAGATTTGTTAACGCAAATAACTAAAACAGTATAATAAAAAATGGATTTTTACATTTCTTAGTCAAAACGAAAATAATCACACTGACAGCTGTTGGTTTCCCGGATAAAGCGCCACCTATTGGCTCCTGATTGCTTGAAAATACAACTGACGCTAATTTGACTAGCAAGTAAAATCTTACATCATACGGATAGCATTGATGACGCAGGGCTCATCTTTCGTGGTTTCTATAATATTAATTTTCCACTCCCAGATTGTGTCTGGAAAGTGCTCGATTGGAGGAAGCAGTAGGTTGCACAGCAACTGAACAATGCACAGAATGAAAAATAAACAATGGGAAAGGTTGTTGCGCCCCACTCAACACCATGTTGTTGTGAAAAGATGGAAAACTAAGAACAAAAGGAAGGGATAAAGCCAGAAGGTTTGTTAACGCAAATAACTAAAACAGTATAATAAAAAATGGATTTTTACATTTCTTAGTCAAAACGAAAATAATCACACTGACAGCTGTTGGTTTCCCGGATAAAGCGCCACCTAGTGGCTCCTGATTGCTTGAAAATACAACTGACGCTAATTTGACTAGCAAGTAAAATCTTACATCATACGGATAGCATTGATGACGCAGGGTTCATCTTTCGTGGTTTCTATAATATTAATTTTCCACTCCCAGATTGTGTCTGGAAAGTGCTCGATTGGAGGAAGCAATAGGTTGCACAGCAACTGAACAATGCACAGAATGAAAAATAAACAATGGGAAAGGTTGTTGCGCCCCACTCAACACCATGTTGTTGTGAAAAGATGGAAAACTAAGAACAAAAGGAAGGGATAAAGCCAGAAGGTTTGTTAACGCAAATAACTAAAACAGTATAATAAAAAATGGATTTTTACATTTCTTAGTCAAAAGGAAAATAATCACACTGACAGCTGTTGGTTTCCCGGATAAAGCGCCACCTATTGGCTCCTGATTGCTTGAAAATACAACTGACGCTAATTTGACTAGCAAGTAAAATCTTACATCATACGGATAGCATTGATGACGCAGGGCTCATCTTTCGTGGTTTCTATAATATTAATTTTCCACTCCCAGATTGTGTCTGGAAAATGCTCGATTGGCGGAAGCAATAGGTTGCACAGCAACTGAACAATGCACAGAATGAAAAATAAACAATGGGAAAGGTTGTTGCGCCCCACTCAACACCATGTTGTTGTGAAAAGTTGGAAAACTAAGAACAAAAGGAAGGGATAAAGCCAGAAGATTTGTTAACGCAAATAACTAAAACAGTATAATAAAAAATGGATTTTTACATTTCTTAGTCAAAACGAAAATAATCACACTGACAGCTGTTGGTTTCCCGGATAAAGCGCCACCTATTGGCTCCTGATTGCTTGAAAATACAACTGACGCTAATTTGACTAGCAAGTAAAATCTTACATCATACGGATAGCATTGATGACGCAGGGCTCATCTTTCGTGGTTTCTATAATATTAATTTTCCACTCCCAGATTGTGTCTGGAAAGTGCTCGATTGGAGGAAGCATTAGGTTGCACAGCAACTGAACAATGCACAGAATGAAAAATAAACAATGGGAAAGGTTGTTGCGCCCCACTCAACACCATGTTGTTGTGAAAAGTTGGAAAACTAAGAACAAAAGGAATGGATAAAGCCAGAAGATTTGTTAACGCAAATAACTAAAACAGTATAATAAAAAATGGATTTTTACATTTCTTAGTCAAAACGAAAATAATCACACTGACAGCTGTTGGTTTCCCGGATAAAGCGCCACCTATTGGCTCCTGATTGCTTGAAAATACAACTGACGCTAATTTGACTAGCAAGTAAAATCTTACATCATACGGATAGCATTGATGACGCAGGGCTCATCTTTCGTGGTTTCTATAATATTAATTTTCCACTCCCAGATTGTGTCTGGAAAATGCTCGATTGGCGGAAGCAATAGGTTGCACAGCAACTGAACAATGCACAGAATGAAAAATAAACAATGGGAAAGGTTGTTGCGCCCCACTCCACACCATGTTGTTGTGAAAAGTTGGAAAACTAAGAACAAAAGGAATGGATAAAGCCAGAAGATTTGTTAACGCAAATAACTAAAACAGTATAATAAAAAATGGATTTTTACATTTCTTAGTCAAAACGAAAATAATCACACTGACAGCTGTTGGTTTCCCGGATAAAGCGCCACCTATTGGCTCCTGATTGCTTGAAAATACAACTGACGCTAATTTGACTAGCAAGTAAAATCTTACATCATACGGATAGCATTGATGACGCAGGGCTCATCTTTCGTGGTTTCTATAATATTAATTTTCCACTCCCAGATTGTGTCTGGAAAGTGCTCGATTGGAGGAAGCAATAGGTTGCACAGCAACTGAACAATGCACAGAATGAAAAATAAACAATGGGAAAGGTTGTTGCGCCCCACTCAACACCATGTTGTTGTGAAAAGTTGGAAAACTAAGAACAAAAGGAATGGATAAAGCCAGAAGATTTGTTAACGCAAATAACTAAAACAGTATAATAAAAAATGGATTTTTACATTTCTTAGTCAAAACGAAAATAATCACACTGACAGCTGTTGGTTTCCCGGATAAAGCGCCACCTATTAGCTCCTGATTGCTTGAAAATACAACTGACGCTAATTTGACTAGCAAGTAAAATCTTACATCATACGGATAGCATTGATGACGCAGGGCTCATCTTTCGTGGTTTCTATAATATTAATTTTCCACTCCCAGATTGTGTCTGGAAAGTGCTCGATTGGAGGAAGCAATAGGTTGCACAGCAACTGAACAATGCACAGAATGAAAAATAAACAATGGGAAAGGTTGTTGCGCCCCACTCAACACCATGTTGTTGTGAAAAGTTGGAAAACTAAGAACAAAAGGAATGGATAAAGCCAGAAGATTTGTTAACGCAAATAACTAAAACAGTATAATAAAAAATGGATTTTTACATTTCTTAGTCAAAACGAAAATAATCACACTGACAGCTGTTGGTTTCCCGGATAAAGCGCCACCTATTGGCTCCTGATTGCTTGAAAATACAACTGACGCTAATTTGACTAGCAAGTAAAATCTTACATCATACGGATAGCATTGATGACGCAGGGCTCATCTTTCGTGGTTTCTATAATATTAATTTTCCACTCCCAGATTGTGTCTGGAAAGTGCTCGATTGGAGGAAGCAATAGGTTGCACAGCAACTGAACAATGCACAGAATGAAAAATAAACAATGGGAAAGGTTGTTGCGCCCCACTCAACACCATGTTGTTGTGAAAAGTTGGAAAACTAAGAACAAAAGGAATGGATAAAGCCAGAAGATTTGTTAACGCAAATAACTAAAACAGTATAATAAAAAATGGATTTTTACATTTCTTAGTCAAAACGAAAATAATCACACTGACAGCTGTTGGTTTCCCGGATAAAGCGCCACCTATTGGCTCCTGATTGCTTGAAAATACAACTGACGCTAATTTGACTAGCAAGTAAAATCTTACATCATACGGATAGCATTGATGACGCAGGGCTCATCTTTCGTGGTTTCTATAATATTAATTTTCCACTCCCAGATTGTGTCTGGAAAGTGCTCGATTGGCGGAAGCAATAGGTTGCACAGCAACTGAACAATGCACAGAATGAAAAATAAACAATGGGAAAGGTTGTTGCGCCCCACTCAACACCATGTTGTTGTGAAAAGTTGGAAAACTAAGAACAAAAGGAATGGATAAAGCCAGAAGATTTGTTAACGCAAATAACTAAAACAGTATAATAAAAAATGGATTTTTACATTTCTTAGTCAAAACGAAAATAATCACACTGACAGCTGTTGGTTTCCCGGATAAAGCGCCACCTATTAGCTCCTGATTGCTTGAAAATACAACTGACGCTAATTTGACTAGCAAGTAAAATCTTACATCATACGGATAGCATTGATGACGCAGGGCTCATCTTTCGTGGTTTCTATAATATTAACTTTCCACTCCCAGATTGTGTCTGGAAAGTGCTCGATTGGAGGAAGCAATAGGTTGCACAGCAACTGAACAATGCACAGAATGAAAAATAAACAATGGGAAAGGTTGTTGCGCCCCACTCAACACCATGTTGTTGTGAAAAGTTGGAAAACTAAGAACAAAAGGAAGGGATAAAGCCAGAAGATTTGTTAACGCAAATAACTAAAACAGTATAATAAAAAATGGATTTTTACATTTCTTAGTCAAAACGAAAATAATCACACTGACAGCTGTTGGTTTCCCGGATAAAGCGCCACCTATTGGCTCCTGATTGCTTGAAAATACAACTGACGCTAATTTGACTAGCAAGTAAAATCTTACATCATACGGATAGCATTGATGACGCAGGGCTCATCTTTCGTGGTTTCTATAATATTAATTTTCCACTCCCAGATTGTGTCTGGAAAGTGCTCGATTGGAGGAAGCAATAGGTTGCACAGCAACTGAACAATGCACAGAATGAAAAATAAACAATGGGAAAGGTTGTTGCGCCCCACTCAACACCATGTTGTTGTGAAAAGTTGGAAAACTAAGAACAAAAGAAATGGATAAAGCCAGAAGATTTGTTAACGCAAATAACTAAAACAGTATAATAAAAAATGGATTTTTACATTTCTTAGTCAAAACGAAAATAATCACACTGACAGCTGTTGGTTTCCCGGATAAAGCGCCACCTATTGGCTCCTGATTGCTTGAAAATACAACTGACGCTAATTTGACTAGCAAGTAAAATCTTACATCATACGGATAGCATTGATGACGCAGGGCTCATCTTTCGTGGTTTCTATAATATTAATTTTCCACTCCCAGATTGTGTCTGGAAAGTGCTCGATTGGAGGAAGCAATAGGTTGCACAGCAACTGAACAATGCACAGAATGAAAAATAAACAATGGGAAAGGTTGTTGCGCCCCACTCAACACCATGTTGTTGTGAAAAGTTGGAAAACTAAGAACAAAAAGAATGGATAAAGCCAGAAGATTTGTTAACGCAAATAACTAAAACAGTATAATAAAAAATGGATTTTTACATTTCTTAGTCAAAACGAAAATAATCACACTGACAGCTGTTGGTTTCCCGGATAAAGCGCCACCTATTAGCTCCTGATTGCTTGAAAATACAACTGACGCTAATTTGACTAGCAAGTAAAATCTTACATCATACGGATAGCATTGATGACGCAGGGCTCATCTTTCGTGGTTTCTATAATATTAATTTTCCACTCCCAGATTGTGTCTGGAAAGTGCTCGATTGGAGGAAGCAATAGGTTGCACAGCAACTGAACAATGCACAGAATGAAAAATAAACAATGGGAAAGGTTGTTGCGCCCCACTCAACACCATGTTGTTGTGAAAAGTTGGAAAACTAAGAACAAAAGGAATGGATAAAGCCAGAAGATTTGTTAACGCAAATAACTAAAACAGTATAATAAAAAATGGATTTTTACATTTCTTAGTCAAAACGAAAATAATCACACTGACAGCTGTTGGTTTCCCGGATAAAGCGCCACCTATTAGCTCCTGATTGCTTGAAAATACAACTGACGCTAATTTGACTAGCAAGTAAAATCTTACATCATACGGATAGCATTGATGACGCAGGGCTCATCTTTCGTGGTTTCTATAATATTAATTTTCCACTCCCAGATTGTGTCTGGAAAGTGCTCGATTGGAGGAAGCAATAGGTTGCACAGCAACTGAACAATGCACAGAATGAAAAATAAACAATGGGAAAGGTTGTTGCGCCCCACTCAACACCATGTTGTTGTGAAAAGTTGGAAAACTAAGAACAAAAGGAATGGATAAAGCCAGAAGATTTGTTAACGCAAATAACTAAAACAGTATAATAAAAAATGGATTTTTACATTTCTTAGTCAAAACGAAAATAATCACACTGACAGCTGTTGGTTTCCCGGATAAAGCGCCACCTATTAGCTCCTGATTGCTTGAAAATACAACTGACGCTAATTTGACTAGCAAGTAAAATCTTACATCATACGGATAGCATTGATGACGCAGGGCTCATCTTTCGTGGTTTCTATAATATTAATTTTCCACTCCCAGATTGTGTCTGGAAAGTGCTCGATTGGAGGAAGCAATAGGTTGCACAGCAACTGAACAATGCACAGAATGAAAAATAAACAATGGGAAAGGTTGTTGCGCCCCACTCAACACCATGTTGTTGTGAAAAGTTGGAAAACTAAGAACAAAAGGAATGGATAAAGCCAGAAGATTTGTTAACGCAAATAACTAAAACAGTATAATAAAAAATGGATTTTTACATTTCTTAGTCAAAACGAAAATAATCACACTGACAGCTGTTGGTTTCCCGGATAAAGCGCCACCTATTAGCTCCTGATTGCTTGAAAATACAACTGACGCTAATTTGACTAGCAAGTAAAATCTTACATCATACGGATAGCATTGATGACGCAGGGCTCATCTTTCGTGGTTTCTATAATATTAATTTTCCACTCCCAGATTGTGTCTGGAAAGTGCTCGATTGGAGGAAGCAATAGGTTGCACAGCAACTGAACAATGCACAGAATGAAAAATAAACAATGGGAAAGGTTGTTGCGCCCCACTCAACACCATGTTGTTGTGAAAAGTTGGAAAACTAAGAACAAAAGGAATGGATAAAGCCAGAAGATTTGTTAACGCAAATAACTAAAACAGTATAATAAAAAATGGATTTTTACATTTCTTAGTCAAAACGAAAATAATCACACTGACAGCTGTTGGTTTCCCGGATAAAGCGCCACCTATTGGCTCCTGATTGCTTGAAAATACAACTGACGCTAATTTGACTAGCAAGTAAAATCTTACATCATACGGATAGCATTGATGACGCAGGGCTCATCTTTCGTGGTTTCTATAATATTAATTTTCCACTCCCAGATTGTGTCTGGAAAGTGCTCGATTGGAGGAAGCAATAGGTTGCACAGCAACTGAACAATGCACAGAATGAAAAATAAACAATGGGAAAGGTTGTTGCGCCCCACTCAACACCATGTTGTTGTGAAAAGTTGGAAAACTAAGAACAAAAGGAATGGATAAAGCCAGAAGATTTGTTAACGCAAATAACTAAAACAGTATAATAAAAAATGGATTTTTACATTTCTTAGTCAAAAAGAAAATAATCACACTGACAGCTGTTGGTTTCCCGGATAAAGCGCCACCTATTGGCTCCTGATTGCTTGAAAATACAACTGACGCTAATTTGACTAGCAAGTAAAATCTTACATCATACGGATAGCATTGATGACGCAGGGCTCATCTTTCGTGGTTTCTATAATATTAATTTTCCACTCCCAGATTGTGTCTGGAAAGTGCTCGATTGGAGGAAGCAATAGGTTGCACAGCAACTGAACAATGCACAGAATGAAAAATAAACAATGGGAAAGGTTGTTGCGCCCCACTCAACACCATGTTGTTGTGAAAAGTTGGAAAACTAAGAACAAAAGGAATGGATAAAGCCAGAAGATTTGTTAACGCAAATAACTAAAACAGTATAATAAAAAATGGATTTTTACATTTCTTAGTCAAAACGAAAATAATCACACTGACAGCTGTTGGTTTCCCGGATAAAGCGCCACCTATTGGCTCCTGATTGTTTGAAAATACAACTGACGCTAATTTGACTAGCAAGTAAAATCTTACATCATACGGATAGCATTGATGACGCAGGGCTCATCTTTCGTGGTTTCTATAATATTAATTTTCCACTCCCAGATTGTGTCTGGAAAGTGCTCGATTGGAGGAAGCAATAGGTTGCACAGCAACTGAACAATGCACAGAATGAAAAATAAACAATGGGAAAGGTTGTTGCGCCCCACTCAACACCATGTTGTTGTGAAAAGTTGGAAAACTAAGAACAAAAGGAATGGATAAAGCCAGAAGATTTGTTAACGCAAATAACTAAAACAGTATAATAACAAATGGATTTTTACATTTCTTAGTCAAAACGAAAATAATCACACTGACAGCTGTTGGTTTCCCGGATAAAACTGTCACTTCATTGCCATAACATCTAAACACTATCTGCTGCTCGTCAGCGGCAGATAAAGTTATTATCTCCGCTGACAGGTTGACGGACGAATAATTATAGATTTTTTTCGAATTTGGTTCACAACGTGGTTTATAGTGAAGTCATAGTAACGCTCTCCAAAGCAAGCTACATTTATCAGTCTACCTAATCTTCTACCTTAAAATAATTTCTGGCTTCTTAACATTTCTTAAATAATTTGTTATCAACGTTTGGAGAAAAACATTTATATGTTATTCGGAGCAAAAGTATTTTTATGTGGCTCCGTTAAACATATCTGCCTCGCAAGGTCGGCAAATAAACCTCTCAGCGACCTCACATAAAGTATAACTTTTGCTCCTAATAAAATAATATACTATTATGTACGACCGGAAGTAATTGGTCAATTTATACCCTATGTTGAAGGCGTAATGTGTCCCTTTACATTCCAAGGGCCATAAAGTACTTTACGGTCCGCTAAGCGACACTATATTATTTTTTTTGTTAGTTTCACAAGCAGTGACAAGTGACTTGAACGCAGTACTCTAAATACTCCCATAAGGTTTGCATTGCCCTATTTCTTTTGTACTGAAAACTAACTCCGAAACAAACAAAAGCGCTATTGTTAATCAGATTAGAGAAACTTTTTAAATGAAATAGTTGCAGAAAACTTTAAGCTTAAAAGCCAGTAACATTTTTGTTTTTGTATCATTTATTTCTGAAAACATTTTTTCTGTTCTCAACCATATTATGAAGTCACTGATTCCAAAACCTAAATTGTTGCAGACGTGTATTTAGTTACACAGACTCAAAGAAGTAGCATAGACATGATATGTGACAACGTCTCTAATGAGATAAATTTATTACAGAACCGTTTTATATCGCCCAATGTTTAGAAGATATGACCGATGCCCGCTACAACAAGAAATTTAAAATTAAATGGCTGGACAAAGTGTCCACAAATAAGAAAGGAATTTTATTCGCTTTAAGTTATGACAACAAAATATTTTACAGTAACGTTATTTCTGTAGTATCCATAAAAAAACTGTCGCGATTATGGGTTTTGCTTGAAACGGCTGAAATAACTAAAATCTACTCTTATTTATCGAATCCATTGGACGTTGCTGGGTTTGATGAAAATGGTAAATATAAATTGAGATCTAACAAAAATGAGACCGATTTTTTTAAATCTGAGAGTGTCGAGAAACCAAAAATTCAAAAATTAGAAACAAAACGTAAGGTACAAGACGAAACCAGTCCTAATTTTCACAATGTTAGAAACGAAACAGAAAGTATAAACAATGGAATGCCCTTGAGTTTGGATACTTTAAATATTCATTTTAGTAATTTTAAGAAAAGTGGAGGTAATAATATTTCTAAACAATCAAGTCAAGAATCATTAGCAAAACCCTCTGAGGGAAAAATAGATAATATCTCGGAACTTGTGCTTGTTGGCCCATGCATTGAGAAAGAACAGCTAGTAGGTCCTGAATTAACTATGATTGTTGAAAACTGCAACTCGCACCAAAAAGGATGTGAAAATAGGTTTGTTGAACACGACCAAGAAAATGGAACTACTGCGACATGTGCTTCTATAAATATTGGCGAAATTGATTACAGTGATAACGTTATTATTTCAAGTCTTGTTACGAATGTACTGAAACACAATGACACTGAACAGAATGTAGATCCCGAAATGATATTGACCGTTGAAAAAGTCACTGGTACTAATGACGTAATAACGGGAAGAGAGAGGACATATACCCCATTGAATAACGCCGAAACTGTTACCAGCAGACCGGCCGACAAAAGCACAAACGAAAATCTTAATAAAATTTCACACGATACCGAATTCTTTTTTATTGAACCTGTTCAAGGGGGAAAAACGGATAATGAATCAATCATTCTTAATTTAGCAGACACACAGTCAACGAGCAAGAACTTTTTCCACTTGAAAGTCCAGAGTTGAAAGACTACTCCATCCGAATCTGAATATGTTCCACCAACTGACTCTTCTGGTGACAATGACTTTGACAATTTATTGATTTTTGAAAAACAGAAGTCAAATACGACCAATATAATAAATGTAGACAAAAATATTAGATCTATGAACACAAACAAGCAGGAAATACGAAATTCAAGAAGGAGAATCTTTCCTTCCTCATCAGATTCAGACGGCCCTTCTACAAGTAAACCTACGGAGGCAAACACCAACAAATCAAAAAGGACATTAAGGAAAAAGAGACTCAGTAGTAGAGAAAGAAGTTATTCATCATCATCGCTTACAGACGATGCTAGTGGACCTTCAGATATTTTCGTGAATTGCACCAAGAAGACCGATGCTGGAAAACGTGTTTACGACAAACATCACAACTGTTATTTTTGTAATAAATTGGTATGTAAAATTGCAAGACACTTGGAGAATGTTCATAGCAACGAAATTGAAGTTGCAAAGTTACTGGCACTTAATAGTGGTGACGAAAGAAGGAGGGAGGGGTTTCTCTGCATAGTTAGATCAGGAGATTATTTTCACAATTGCGAAGTATTAGCACTAAAAACTGGTGAACTAATTTTAAGTCGCCGGCCTAGAAATAGTGAGCTACAGGCTATTTCTTACAAGAGTTACGGCCCCTGTCCGCATTGCCTAGGATTTTTTCTTCTATCTACCTTATGGCACCACGTGAAATTAAATTGCCCGAAAAAAACCTGCTGTACCACAGATCAATGATGCTCTACACGGCACTGTAACAAGAAGGGATCTTAGAGGAGAAAGTATTGCACTTTTAGGCAATTCTTTAAACGAATACTCTAGCGATTACATGAAAAATATAGTATCTGCATTTAAAGATGACGACAGTAGTGACGTTTGCAAAAATGATGAGTTGATAATAAAATATGGCTTATTATTATATGAAAAGTATAACAGACATCAGTATGAATACATTCGGCAAAGTATGCGACAATTAGGGCGGCTTGTGTTAGCCATTCAGACTGTTAAATTATCCAAGCAAACACTCCAGGAGAGTCTACTGCCCAAAAATTACGATATTCTCATAATGGCTGTTAAGCATTTATGTCTATCACCGAGAACTGAAATTCATCAACAAGATTACGGAATACCATCACTAGCTTTGAAATTGGGTCATAGTTTACGTAAATGTGCACTGGTAGCAAGAGGAATCGCTCTAAGAAAAGGTGATCTACACATAGAAAGACAAATGGAGGCGTTTCTAGACCTTATGACAATCGAATGGAACTCTAAAGTATCATCTGCAGCTTTGAGAACACTACGCCAAAAGAAAATGAATTCGCCCGAGCTACTTTCTTTAACCGACGATTTAATAACATTGAATAAGTACCTGGAAACTATTATGCAAGAATTTACGAAAAACATTGGATACAATTTTAATCCACAACGCTGGGCTAGATTAGCATCAGCAACCTTATGTCGAGTAATTTTATTTAACAAATGACGTTCAGGCGAGGCTTCTAGAATGACCATAAATCAATATGCATCCAGACCAAATTGGAAAGAACAAAGCACATCTGAATTAAAGGCCACATTAACCCCGATGGAAAATAATTTAGCTAATCGCCTGACTGTTGTGGAAGTTGTTGGGAAATATTGTGCTCTTGCAAAAGTCCCTATACTACTAACTCTTGACATGAAAAATGCTATTGATAAATTAATCGACACTAGAATTCCAAGTGGTATTTCAAAAAACAATATCTATGTATTTGCAAGAAGTAATCAGTCAGAAGGTTACCTACGAGGACATGACAGTTTAAGAGTCTTCTGTAACGAAGCAAACTTACAAAAACCCCAACTTATTACAAGTACGAAACTTCGGAAATACATTGCAACGGTAGTTCAAATGTTTGATCTGAAGAAAACTGAATACGACTGGCTAGCAAGACATCTTGGACACGATATTCGTGTCCACCGTGAATTTTATAGACTGCACGAATCAGCGGTTGAACTAACAAAAGTTAGTAGAATACTTGTGGCTGTCGATAAAGGAGAAGCAAATGCTTTCAGTGGAAAATCATTGGAAGATATCAATGTTACAGGTGGGTAGTACTATCTAAATACTTTCAAATAACTTTTTTCCATATAAATTTCTCTCCCGTATGTTTTAATCTTAGTTCATTTTGCAACGCAACCATATTAATGTTTTCGCTTCCTCTATTTAGGAATTAGAATTAGAATTCGAAAGAAATAAGAATTAATACACATCTCAATCTACATATTATTCTACATTGTTAAGTATTACATACGTATTTATTTAGTTTGTATTGTAGAAATATGTACTATATCTGGTAAATAAAACTTAAACTTCAAATGTTAAACTTAGATTTGCCAGATGTTGAGGATTCAGACGTTAGCAGCAATACTGTGTGTGGTGCAGATAATAATACAACGGGTACTAATTCAAAACTATCAGTGATAAATGATCGTTCCCAAGATGCGAGGGAGAATTTAAATCTACCGCTGACAAAGGGCAACTCTCACAGTACGAGTGAGAATGTAAATTCACGAAAAACTAGGAAAAGGGTAACAGGTATGATTTTTTGTGCGACATCATAAATAGATATTGGTAATATGTTTTCTTTCAGAAAGAAAGAGCGCCGACTCAGTCAGAAAGCCGAGCATTAAGAGACCGTGGGAAACAGAAGAAAAAGAAGCGGTTTTGGAATTTTTCCGCAGCAATATTCGCCATGGCATAGTACCTAAAAAAGCTAAAATTGAAGAATGCCTAAAACAACATGACAACCTTCTTCAAGAACGGTCATGGAGAGATATTAAATACTGTGTTTGTAATCAAATACAACTTGTAAAAAATCTGGTGTGATACACTCACACAACTTCCTTTTACAGTGATCTTATAATTAGTCAAAAATTTCATTTTTAATTTTTAAAAATTTGTCAAAAATTTTCAAAAATTACAAATTCTACAAAAACGGTACAAAATAGAGCGTTAGTTAAAGAGACAAATTTTCTCTAGAATTTTAAGGTGAATTCGAAAATGTAATAATATATCGGGTGTTTTATTTAAAATAGGAGTTAATAAAAAAAATAGAAAAAAAAACAAAAGAAAACCACTTTAGAAGTATTCAACTGGAAAATCACCTATCTCACATTAATACACATTAAAAATGTAATAAAAATGTAAAGTTTAAAAAAAATCTTTAGAGCCGTTTATGAAAAAATCGAAAAAAACTGAAAAATCACAAGAGTAAACACCTACTTCCGGTTATGCGATTTTCTTTAAAAGCTTGCTGTCGCATCTACATAGTACACAAAACTTATATATGAAGTTTCAATCGCATACCTCTTTTCGTTTTTAAGATATTCTGTTCACAGACAGACACACACACAGACAGACAGACCAATGAAAAAAAATATGTTTTTTGGGATCAGGGGACTCTAAAACGTGAAGATCCGTTGAAAACTCAATTTCGAATTTTTGGGGTGAATCCAATACTTCCTTTATAGTAAAAGGAAGTAAAAGGAAGAAACTATAATTATTGTATCATTCTATGTGCATTAGTTAAGTAAAGTTTAATAAAAAAAAATTCAGAGGATTCCAAATTAAACTCATTTGATTCATTCTGATTTGAACTGAATACAAAAAGCTTACAGGTTCCTCAACACTTGAATATACCTAGGAGGAAAGTGGGGACAGTCCACTTAATTGTGTGTTAAATAAAAGTGTACCTAAAACTGGGGGCAGTCCACACAATCACTTTTTGCCAATTGTATCAAAAATTTGGAGTGTATCAAAAAATGGATTACAAAACTAAATTATCCAGAAATAGCAGAATTTAGTGGCTATTTTCAAATAGAAGTCCACACAATTGAGTCTATTTCAGGTGTCCACACAAGCATTGCGGGACCGGTATGTGTGTGTGTGTCTGTGAACAGAATATCTTAAAAACGAAAAGAGGTATGCGATTGAAACTTCATATATAAGTTTTGTGTACTATGTAGATGCGACAGCAAGCTTTTAAAGAAAATCGCATAACCGGAAGTAGGTGTTTACTCTTGTGATTTTTCAGTTTTTTTCGATTTTTTCAAAAACGGCTCTAACGATTTTTTAAAATTTCTCATTTTTATTACATTTTTAATGTGTATTGATGTGAGATAAGTGATTTTCCAGTTGAATACTTCTAAAATGGGTTTCTTTTGTTTTTTTCTATTTTTTTTATTAACTCCTATTTTAAATAGAACACCCGGTATATTATTACATTTTTGAATTTAACTTAAAATTCTAGAAAAAAAATTTCTCTTCACCTAAGGCTCTATTTTGCACCGTTTTTATAGAATTTGTAATTTTTTAAAATTTTTGACAAATGCTTAAAAATTTAAAATCAAATTTTTGCCCAATTATAAGATCACTGTAAAAGGAAGTTGTGTGCGTGTATCACACCAGATTTTTTTCTTTCATTTAAATAAACATAACGTCACTATTGCTGTACAAAATATATATTTTTGGTTGCAAATAAAGTGTTAAATTGATAGTATCTAGTTTTATATTTTCTCCATTAATCACTAAGTCAAGATTGTTTGATGGCACGTCATGGCCTCGTTAAACATTTCTTTAGAAAAAATGGAACGTAGATGAATAAAGGTTCGCCACCCCTGATATAGGCATCTACTAATTCTGTCTTCACGTTTAGCGTTTCTTGTATGAAAGTTGCAGCTTTCTCTTTGATTACTGCTTTATCTGTGGTAAATAAAAAAAAATAAAAATAAATAAGTATCAACTTTTATTCCCGTTATGACTAGATTGTTCCTCCTCTTTTCTCTATTTTTCCTTCTAATTTGCATTTCTCATTATTCCATGTTTCTTGCATATGGATTAGTTCTTGTTGTAATTTTCTTATTTCTGCGCTGCTCTTCTCAAATTCCACTGTTAATTTATTTTGTATTTCTTCATTTCCGATTTTTATCTCTTCCTTGACTTTCCCCATCCATTTTTCCATCATCTTTTCCATAGCTTCCTCAATATCGGCTTCTTTAGGTAAAGATTCCGCTCCTACCGTCTTCTGTTTCTTAACTTCTGGGGACCTTTGTATTATTGCACTCTTTTTAAATATCTCCTTTTCTTTCTCTGTATTGCCTTCTTTATTACACCTTCCTCCCTGTTGGTTGCTTTCTTTTTGTTTATTTTTCAGCGTTGGTCTTTCTATCTTCTCGTTTTTCTGGGCGTCTATTTGTTTTTGTTCCCAGTTGTCAAACTCTACTGGGTCTTCTGTGCTTCTTTTTCGTTTTATAAACTCCTTTATATTTACAGAACTGTGTGCCCTTTGTCTTCCTTCTTTGCTCACTTTCTTATTCGTGGGTTCATCCATACGTTTTCCACCTTCTTATTTGTTTCGAACGTACGTCCGTGGGCTGCCTTAGCTTATTTACGCGCTCTAAAAATGCGCCAATCACGCATTCATTGACCGCGTGACGTGTACCGCGTGACGTATTCCGCGTTGTGTCGACTCACGCGCGCCTCTGGACCTTGGACGAGTGTGCTGTTATCGCTATCGGAACCGACTGACCGCGCGGCGGGCGTATCAGTTCCTTTCCTTCTCAAAAGCCAAGTTGCACAAAACGCCAGTGTGGAGGATTCCGCCAGAAAGCTAAAAGAAAATATGGAAATGGTGCAAAACGAATTTGATGTGCTCAAAATGACTCTCGATTTTGAAATGGAGCAGAAAGACTCCAAAATTGAAATTCTTGAAAAAGAATTAAAAGTCTGCAAGGAACACATCACCACCTTGTTGGCAGAGAAGAAGCTGATGGAGAAACACATCGGTTTGGAAGGGGTAAAGCTGGAAGAGTGCGAAACAAACATGTGCGAGCTGTTAGAATCAAACAGGGCTAAACTTCAGTACCTCAAAGAAGACAAGCTGGCCGATTCATTAACTAAACAACACTGCAAGCTTCAGGAGTACATTTTGACATCACATAACCTTGCGTTTCCCAACGCCGTAGTTGTTTGCTTGTTGAGGTTAAGTGCATCGTTTTGCCAATGAACAGTAAGTATTGCTTATATTTTGTTTAAATACTTGTTAATTTTAATGTCTATTACGTTGATTCAGCTCCTGAATTCTTAGTTTGTTTACAGCGACAGCGAAATAAACACCCATAGTTAATTTTGTAATTCCTATTGCGTCATGTACCCATTAACTAAAATAGTTAATTTTTTTTAGTTATAAATGTCATTTGCACGCCGCTAATGGTCAGCACGAAAAAGAAGTGTACCTGCCTTCCTGGCTGCAAGAAATTGGTACTACAGGTCAGTGTAAGCATTTTATAAATTTCTGTACCGCGTTATTTAACTTCCGAAGCATTAGAAGTAATCGTTAGGTATTCCTGCAAATGTGGTAGAAGCCAATACAGTTTTATGTTCATGTTATGATCAGCCTTTGACATCTTCAAATGTATGTACAGCTATCGCCTTAAAAATCTGGTACAAGGTCGAAAATCTAGTGACTTGAATTTAAAAATTGTGGACGTAACTTATGTTATTTCAGTCGTATTCACAAAGGGAAAAATTTTTTGGTGTACCAGATTTTTTAGGCGATAGCCGTTAGGTCTGTGCATTTGTATCGATAATTCGAATAATATATTGAATAATTCGATATATCGAATAACGATATTAAAATAAAAGTTATTCGAATTATCGAATAAATAATTATTCAAATAAGTTTATTGGAATTATCGAATAAATAATGAACAAATTTTTATTCGAATAAATTCATACCAAGAATTATTTATTGGATAATTCGAATAAGTTTATTGTTAATAAATTTATGCGAATATCAAATAAAGAATTATTGGAATAAATACTTATTTATGCAAATAAAACTTATTAGAATACAAAGCCACATTATAAATATCAAACTGTAATTAAAATGAAAATGGTCAGAGCAATTTCATTTTTTATCAGGCTGGCTATGACATATAAATGATCTGTATTAGGGTTCCTAGATATGCGTGATTATTTATTTTGTTTATTATCATTGCTTGAAACGTTCTTTAGACGATCTTATCGGTTATCATTAATCATTAGTATTGTTAGTCCTTTTCAATTTCCTTACAATAATACCAAAACAAATGCCTGCCTAATTTTTACCATTTGTATTTAGCAAATGCCCATTAATCATCATAAGTCAGAAAACTTGTATCAGATAGAATAGGTTAAACAGAAGATTACTATTTCTAGAAATTGTTAATTGATTTTTAACAACTTATTCTAGTAATGATACATATTGCCTATTGGTCGGAATCGTAAATCGGGGATGTGGGGAAGTGGGAATACCCCTTTAGCGATAATTACAAAAATCGGTGCAAAAATCAATGCCCAATTCTGTTCAAAAATTACAGTTTACGTTTGTGTTCGAAGGTGAATAGTAAATTATTTTCTGCATTTGTACTTTCTCAAAGGAGAAAAATACGGCTTAGTGCTATTACCATTTATTGTGCTTCAAAGCTACTCACATTTAGAATTCAGTGTTCAGAATCAGAAAAGGTAAGTATTGCTATTGTTATACATTATGACCCGATTTAAACATAGTTAAAATTACGTTCAAAAATGCAAATATACCATGGACCTTTATTATTTTAACATTGTCCTACTTTAAATATCACTTACTTTTTATTGCTCACAAATGTTTTTTTTTCGTTCGTTTTGTTTATTAGTTTTGTGAATGTGCAATAATTTATTTAAAACTAAAATCTAATAAAATGGGGTGTAGAGCAATAGTTTATAACTTTCGAATAATTGAATAATTATTTCAATAAATTAGTTATTCGAATTAGTTAGTTATTCGAATAAACTGGTTATTCGATATTCGAATAAACTGGTTATTCGAATAAGTTATTGCAATAAATTATTCGAATAAATTAGTTATCCGAATAAGCTATTCGAATAAATTAGTTATTCGAATAACTAATTTATTCGAATAATTCGATAGTTATTCGAATTTCGATATATCGAATAATATTCGATATTTAATTTTATTCGTTATTCGATACTTAGTTTGTGATATCGAACACCCCTAATAGCCGTACATGTTTTGACGTATCAGCTAATTTGTTTCCTTTATAAAATAATGAAATAAGCAACAGTAATAATTTTCATTAGTAATATAACAAGGGCGAGATACACTTACCGATAATTTTGCACATGCCAAGGGTTGAGTGCTGGTTGCAATGAAAACTGTTGATGGTCAGATATTTAATAATATCTATTTAATTTAATAATATGTATTTTCCTTTTCTCTTTGTTTTTATGTTTTTTTTTATATGATTGTACCTAAGTTTTTTTATGTGTTCAATAAATTTATTATTATTATTATGTCACAATCGTGTGTAATAATCAACGTTAGATTATTTATCAAAATTATTCAGGATTATTTATATGCATTTTTTTCTGTTACCGATTTTCAACCTAGTTTGGAGAATAACTTCAAGCAGTTCTACAAATCATCAATAGGTTTTGGAGAAACTGCCCTGACGATGCCCACATCTTCAAATTTGTCAAGGAGAAGCATTAAGCCGAATACCTCCATTATCCAAGAACATCGGAAGAAAATGGCTGCGAAGTATTGTTATTTATTCTTTATAAATAATACGTATATTTTATTTAATTCGATGTTGTTTTATAAGCATTTATTTTTTGTTCTAGAATTTAATATTTATTGTATTGTATAATATTTCTGTTGAATGTTTTTGCATTAATAAAGTTTTTTTTACTAGTGCTGTCCTTAAATAATTGTTTTATTTACATTAAAAGTTGTACTCTTGTAATTTGTATTTAAGAAATAATTTGTAAATTTTAATTGCTAATGCCTAATTCAGCATTAGCAATTAAAGTTTATTAATTATTTTTTAAATCAAATTTTATTCACAAAATATTTTTTAAATTAATGAGATTGGAGGGTTGCCTATACACGCCATTTAAATTTCCCGCTAGCGCAGTTTAAATCTACCGCTCATTGTGTAATTTGCCACCCGGGCACCAGGATGCAGCTTCGTGAAAAAATGGTGGCGTGTTGCCAACGTTTAGCATGGGGGATTCGCTTCTATTAGTTACTGTTTTGTGTCAGTTCCTTTCTTGTCTGTGATCAGTTCGGGTCGACCCCTCGGAAGGTGCGCGGCGATACACCTTAACCTCGAGTGACAGTGCCGACGTATCGGTACTCGTGTCGCCAAGAGTATAACTTCACATACAAAACACAAAATTGTCCACTCTGTACAGTTAAATTGTTATCTAAAACAACTAATTGTATTACTTTCCAGGCACAAATCCAGTGAAGACTCCAGGCAGACTATTATAGACGAACTGTCGTCCAAACTAAAAAAGTACGACGATCTGGTGAAGCAGTCGAAACTGTACCAGATTGAGTGTGAAACAAAATTAGCGCACCTAAAGGCCTCCCTCGAGAATTTGGTGGCGAAACAAGCCAATTACGAGGAGGAACATACAAAACACAAAATTGTCCACTCTGTACAGTTTAATTCCAGTAAAGACTCCAGGCAGACTATTATAGACGAACTGTCGTCCAAACTAAAAAAGTACGACGATCTGGTGAAGCAGTCGAAACTGTACCAGATGGAGAGTGAGGCAAAATTAGAGCACCTAAAGGCCTCCCTCGAGAATTTGGTGGCGCAACAAGCCAATTACGAGGAGGAACATACAAAACACAAAATTGTCCACTCTGTACAGTTTAATTCCAGTGAAGACTCCAGGCAGACTATTATAGACGAACTATCGTCCAAACTAAAAAAGTACGACGATCTGGTGAAGCAGTAGATACGGTACCAGATTGAGTGTGAAACAAAATTAGCGCACCTAAAGGCCTCCCTCGAGAATTTGGTGGCGAAACAAGCCAGTTACGAGGAGGAACATACAAAACACAAAATTGTCCACTCTGTACAGTTAAATTCCAGTGAAGACTCCAGGCAGACTATTATAGACGAACTGTCGTCCAAACTAAAAAAGTACGACGATCTGGTGAAGCAGTCGAAACTGTACCAGATTGAGTGTGAAACAAAATTAGCGCACCTAAAGGCCTCCCTCGAGAGTTTGGTGGCGAAACAAGCCAATTACGAGGAGGAACATACAAAACACAACATTTTCCACTCTGTACAGTTTAATTCCAGTAAAGACTCCAGGCAGACTATTATAGACGAACTGTCGTCCAAACTAAAAAAGTACGACGATCTGGTGAAGCAGTCGAAACTGTACCAGATGGAGAGTGAGGCAAAATTAGAGCACCTAAAGGCCTCCCTCGAGAATTTGGTGGCGCAACAAGCCAATTACGAGGAGGAACATACAAAACACAAAATTGTCCACTCTGTACAGTTTAATTCCAGTGAAGACTCCAGGCAGACTATTATAGACGAACTGTCGTCCAAACTAAAAAAGTACGACGATCTGGTGAAGCAGTCGAAACTGTACCAGATTGAGTGTGAAACAAAATTAGCGCACCTAAAGGCCTCCCTCGAGAATTTGGTGGCGCAACAAGCCAATTACGAGGAGGAACATACAAAACACAAAATTGTTCACTCTGTACAGTTTAATTCCAGTGAAGACTCCAGGCAGACTATTATAGACGAACTGTCGTCCAAACTAAAAAAGTACGACGATCTGGTGAAGCAGTCGAAACTGTACCAGATTGAGTGTGAAACAAAATTAGCGCACCTAAAGGCCTCCCTCGAGAATTTGGTGGCGAAACAAGCCAATTACGAGGAGGAACATACAAAACACAAAATTTTCCACTCTGTACAGTTTAATTACAGTAAAGACTCCAGGCAGACTATTATAGACGAACTGTCGTCACTAAAAAAGTACGACGATCTGGTGAAGCAGTCGAAACTGTACCAGATTGAGTGTGAAACAAAATTAGCGCACCTAAAGGCCTCCCTCGAGAATTTGGTGGCGAAACAAGCCAATTACGAGGAGGAACATACAAAACACAAAATTGTCCACTCTGTACAGTTAAATTCCAGTGAAGACTCCAGGCAGACTATTATAGACGAACTGTCGTCCAAACTAAAAAAGTACGACGATCTGGTGAAGCAGTCGAAACTGTACCAGATTGAGTGTGAAACAAAATTAGCGCACCTAAAGGCCTCCCTCGAGAATTTGGTGGCGAAACAAGCCAATTACGAGGAGGAACATACAAAACACAAAATTGTCCACTCTGTACAGTTAAATTCCAGTGAAGACTCCAGGCAGACTATTATAGACGAACTATCGTCCAAACTAAAAAAGTACGACGATCTGGTGAAGCAGTCGAAACTGTACCAGATTGAGTGTGAAACAAAATTAGCGCACCTAAAGGCCTCCCTCGAGAATTTGGTGGCGAAACAAGCCAATTACGAGGAGGAACATACAAAACACAAAATTGTCCACTCTGTACAATTAAATTCCAGTGAAGACTCCAGGCAGACTATTATAGACGAACTGTCGTCCAAACTAAAAAAGTACGACGATCTGGTGAAGCAGTCGAAACTGTACCAGATTGAGTGTGAAACAAAATTAGCGCACCTAAAGGCCTCCCTCGAGAATTTGGTGGCGAAACAAGCCAATTACGATGAGGAACATACAAAACACAAAATTGTCCACTCTGTACAGTTAAATTCCAGTGAAGACTCCAGGCAGACTATTATAGACGAACTGTCGTCCAAACTAAAAAAGTACGACGATCTGGTGAAGCAGTCGAAACTGTACCAGATGGAGAGTGAGGCAAAATTAGAGCACCTAAAGGCCTCCCTCGAGAATTTGGTGGCGCAACAAGCCAATTACGAGGAGGAACATACAAAACACAAGGTTGTCCACTCTGTACAGTTAAATTCCAGTGAAGACTCCAGGCAGACTATTATAGACGAACTGTCGTCCAAACTAAAAAAGTACGACGATCTGGTGAAGCAGTCCAAACTGTACCAGATGGAGTGTGAAACAAAATTAGCGCACCTAAAGGCCTCCCTCGAGAATTTGGTGGCGAAACAAGCCAATTACGAGGAGGAACATACAAAACACAAAATTGTCCACTCTGTACAGTTTAATTCCAGTAAAGACTCCAGGCAGACTATTATAGACGAACTGTCGTCCAAACTAAAAAAGTACGACGATCTGGTGAAGCAGTCGAAACTGTACCAGATGGAGAGTGAGGCAAAATTAGAGCACCTAAAGGCCTCCCTCGAGAATTTGGTGGCGCAACAAGCCAATTACGAGGAGGAACATACAAAACACAAAATTGTCCACTCTGTACAGTTTAATTCCAGTGAAGACTCCAGGCAGACTATTATAGACGAACTGTCGTCCAAACTAAAAAAGTACGACGATCTGGTGAAGCAGTCGAAACTGTACCAGATTGAGTGTGAAACAAAATTAGCGCACCTAAAGGCCTCCCTCGAGAATTTGGTGGCGAAACAAGCCAATTACGAGGAGGAACATACAAAACACAAAATTGTCCACTCTGTACAGTTTAATTCCAGTAAAGACTCCAGGCAGACTATTATAGACGAACTGTCGTCCAAACTAAAAAAGTACGACGATCTGGTGAAGCAGTCGAAACTGTACCAGATGGAGAGTGAGGCAAAATTAGAGCACCTAAAGGCCTCCCTCGAGAATTTGGTGGCGCAACAAGCCAATTACGAGGAGGAACATACAAAACACAAAATTGTCCACTCTGTACAGTTTAATTCCAGTGAAGACTCCAGGCAGACTATTATAGACGAACTGTCGTCCAAACTAAAAAAGTACGACGATCTGGTGAAGCAGTCGAAACTGTACCAGATGGAGAGTGAGGCAAAATTAGAGCACCTAAAGGCCTCCCTCGAGAATTTGGTGGCGAAACAAGCCAATTACGAGGAGGAACATACAAAACACAAAATTGTCCACTCTGTACAGTTTAATTCCAGTAAAGACTCCAGGCAGACTATTATAGATGAACTGTCGTCCAAACTAAAAAAGTACGACGATCTGGTGAAGCAGTCGAAACTGTACCAGATGGAGAGTGAGGCAAAATTAGAGCACCTAAAGGCCTCCCTCGAGAATTTGGTGGCGCAACAAGCCAATTACGAGGAGGAACATACAAAACACAAAATTGTCCACTCTGTACAGTTTAATTCCAGTAAATACTCCAGGCAGACTATTATAGACGAACTGTCGTCCAAACTAAAAAAGTACGACGATCTGGTGAAGCAGTCGAAACTGTACCAGATGGAGAGTGAGGCAAAATTAGAGCACCTAAAGGCCTCCCTCGAGAATTTGGTGGCGAAACAAGCCAATTACGAGGAGGAACATACAAAACACAAAATTGTCCACTCTGTACAGTTTAATTCCAGTGAAGACTCCAGGCAGACTATTATAGACGAACTGTCGTCCAAACTAAAAAAGTACGACGATCTGGTGAAGCAGTCGAAACTGTACCAGATGGAGAGTGAGGCAAAATTAGAGCACCTAAAGGCCTCCCTCGAGAATTTGGTGGCGAAACAAGCCAATTACGAGGACGAACATACAAAACACAAAATTGTCCACTCTGTACAGTTTAATTCCAGTAAAGACTCCAGGCAGACTATTATAGACGAACTGTCGTCCAAACTAAGAAAGTACGATGATCTGGTGAAGCAGTCGAAACTGTACCAGATGGAGAGTGAGGCAAAATTAGAGCACCTAAAGGCCTCCCTCGAGAATTTGGTGGCGCAACAAGCCAATTACGAGGAGGAACATACAAAACACAAAATTGTCCACTCTGTACAGTTTAATTCCAGTAAATACTCCAGGCAGACTATTATAGACGAACTGTCGTCCAAACTAAAAAAGTACGACGATCTGGTGAAGCAGTCGAAACTGTACCAGATGGAGAGTGAGGCAAAATTAGAGCACCTAAAGGCCTCCCTCGAGAATTTGGTGGCGAAACAAGCCAATTACGAGGAGGAACATACAAAACACAAAATTGTCCACTCTGTACAGTTTAATTCCAGTGAAGACTCCAGGCAGACTATTATAGACGAACTGTCGTCCAAACTAAAAAAGTACGACGATCTGGTGAAGCAGTCGAAACTGTACCAGATGGAGAGTGAGGCAAAATTAGAGCACCTAAAGGCCTCCCTCGAGAATTTGGTGGCGAAACAAGCCAATTACGAGGACGAACATACAAAACACAAAATTGTCCACTCTGTACAGTTTAATTCCAGTAAAGACTCCAGGCAGACTATTATAGACGAACTGTCGTCCAAACTAAAAAAGTACGATGATCTGGTGAAGCAGTCGAAACTGTACCAGATGGAGAGTGAGGCAAAATTAGAGCACCTAAAGGCCTCCCTCGAGAATTTGGTGGCGAAACAAGCCAATTACGAGGAGGAACATACAAAACACAAAATTGTCCACTCTGTACAGTTTAATTCCAGTGAAGACTCCAGGCAGACTATTATAGACGAACTGTCGTCCAAACTAAAAAAGTACGACGTTCTGGTGAAGCAGTCGAAACTGTACCAGATGGAGAGTGAGGCAAAATTAGAGCACCTAAAGGCCTCCCTCGAGAATTTGGTGGCGAAACAAGCCAATTACGAGGAGGAACATACAAAACACAAAATTGTCCACTCTGTACAGTTTAATTCCAGTAAAGACTCCAGGCAGACTATTATAGACGAACTGTCGTCCAAACTAAAAAAGTACGACGATCTGGTGAAGCAGTCGAAACTGTACCAGATGGAGAGTGAGGCAAAATTAGAGCACCTAAAGGCCTCCCTCGAGAATTTGGTGGCGCAACAAGCCAATTACGAGGAGGAACATACAAAACACAAAATTGTCCACTCTGTACAGTTTAATTCCAGTAAAGGCTCCAGGCAGACTATTATAGACGAACTGTCGTCCAAACTAAAAAAGTACGACGATCTGGTGAAGCAGTCGAAACTGTACCAGATGGAGAGTGAGGCAAAATTAGAGCACCTAAAGGCCTCCCTCGAGAATTTGTTGGCGAAACAAGCCAATTACGAGGAGGAACATACAAAACACAAAATTGTCCACTCTGTACAGTTTAATTCCAGTGAAGACTCCAGGCAGACTATTATAGACGAACTGTCGTCCAAACTAAAAAAGTACGACGATCTGGTGAAGCAGTCGAAACTGTATCAGATGGAGAGTGAGGCAAAATTAGAGCACCTAAAGGCCTCCCTCGAGAATTTGGTGGCGAAACAAGCCAATTACGAGGAGGAACATACAAAACACAAAATTGTCCACTCTGTACAGTTTAATTCCAGTAAAGACTCCAGGCAGACTATTATAGACGAACTGTCGTCCAAAATAAAAATGTACGACGATCTGGTGAAGCAGTCGAAACTGTACCAGATTGAGTGTGAAACAAAATTAGCGCACCTAAAGGCCTCCCTCGAGAATTTGGTGGCGAAACAAGCCAATTACGAGGAGGAACATACAAATCACAAAATTGTCCACTCTGTACAGTTTAATTCCAGTAAAGACTCCAGGCAGACTATTATAGACGAACTGTCGTCCAAACTAAAAAAGTACGACGATCTGGTGAAGCAGTCGAAACTGTACCAGATGGAGAGTGAGGCAAAATTAGAGCACCTAAAGGCCTTCCTCGAGAATTTGGTGGCGCAACAAGCCAATTACGAGGAGGAACATACAAAACACAAAATTGTCCACTGTGTACAGTTTAATTCCAGTAAAGACTCCAGGCAGACTATTATAGACGAACTGTCGTCCAAACTAAAAAAGTACGACGATCTGGTGAAGCAGTCGAAACTGTACCAGATGGAGAGTGAGGCAAAATTAGAGCACCTAAAGGCCTCCCTCGAGAATTTGGTGGCGAAACAAGCCAATTACGAGGAGGAACATACAAAACACAAAATTGTCCACTCTGTACAGTTTAATTCCAGTGAAGACTCCAGGCAGACTATTATAGACGAACTGTCGTCCAAACTAAAAAAGTACGACGATCTGGTGAAGCAGTCGAAACTGTACCAGATTGAGTGTGAAACAAAATTAGCGCACGTAAGGCCTCCCTCGAGAATTTGGTGGCGAAACAAGCCAATTACGAGCAGGAACATACAAAACACAAAATTGTCCACTCTGTACAGTTAAATTCTAGTGAAGACTCCAGGCAGACTATTATAGACGAACTGTCGTCCGAACTAAAAAAGTACGACGATCTGGTGAAGCAGTCGAAACTGTACCAGATGGAGTGTGAAACAAAATTAGCGCACCTAAAGGCCTCCCTCGAGAATTTGGTGGCGAAACAAGCCAATTACGAGGAGGAACATACAAAACACAAAATTGTCCACTCTGTACTGTTTAATTCCAGTAAAGACTCCAGGCAGACTATTATAGACGAACTGTCGTCCAAACTAAAAAAGTACGACGATCTGGTGAAGCAGTCGAAACTGTACCAGATGGAGAGTGAGGCAAAATTAGAGCACCTAAAGGCCTCCCTCGAGAATTTGGTGGCGCAACAAGCCAATTACGAGGAGGAACATACAAAACACAAAATTGTCCACTCTGTACAGTTTAATTCCAGTGAAGTCTCCAGGCAGACTATTATAGACGAACTGTCGTCCAAACTAAAAAAGTACGACGATCTGGTGAAGCAGTCGAAACTGTACCAGATGGAGAGTGAGGCAAAATTAGAGCACCTAAAGGCCTCCCTCGAGAATTTGGTGGCGAAACAAGCCAATTACGAGGAGGAACATACAAAACACAAAATTGTCCACTCTGTACAGTTTAATTCCAGTAAAGACTCCAGGCAGACTATTATAGACGAACTGTCGTCCAAACTAAAAAAGTACGACGATCTGGTGAAGCAGTCGAAACTGTACCAGATGGAGAGTGAGGCAAAATTAGAGCACCTAAAGGCCTCCCTCGAGAATTTGGTGGCGCAACAAGCCAATTACGAGGAGGAACATACAAAACACAAAATTGTCCACTCTGTACAGTTTAATTCCAGTAAAGACTCCAGGCAGACTATTATAGACGAACTGTCGTCCAAACAGCGAACAATATTGAAAATATAATTGTATTTTTTGGTTAAAACATACATGTATTATTGTTAAAAATAAAAGTATTAACTAAACTGCCAAATATTCAGGTTTTACACAAACGAAACACAGATCTATCATAAATGTCTTTCGTTTATATAACATATAGTGATTAAAAGATGTATGCCCGACCGGAGTACGTATTAAGTACAGCGTTTATCTCAATTATATTACCTTGGCCTAGAACTGTGTTTACTTTCGGATAACCAGGTTTGTGGTATAATTGTTTGCACAGCAAATACTCGCAATGCTGTGATGTGTACTTTTTAATTGAATACAGGGAATATGTGCCGGTATATACTAGTAGGAACCATGTCAAAAATGGCAAAAAATGTCGACGAGAAATGTAATTCAGGATGATTTAATCACCATAATAATTCAAACAACTTGACGCATTTTTAAAATTATTTATATTTTGATGTATCAACGGTGACTTGATTACATACATGCATTAGCACAGGGACTAAGTATGGGCTTCTGAAAATTGGTTTGATTTCTAAAAAATCCGACGCCATTAATTTGTTACAAAGAAGGAATTCATATTTTTACTTGTTTCTATTTTTAAATTAATACTTATGTAAATTGGCGCAATAATAACCAAGCAAACCTTTCTAATTTCATGCGCATAATGTAGGTCATATTGAACTTGACACTGCGGCGTACATTTCCTATATTTTTCACAAGATAGACAGTGATTTTCAAATCTAACACATAATTAAGCAACAGCTGACTTTATATTTTTACGCTGGATAGATAGTAAATTTAGTAACTTGTAGAAACCTAGGCGATTCTTAGGTTAACGACACACTCGCACACCCTCCTATTTAAATATGATAACTTTTTCTAGCGTCATATACAACTGCGTGTTAGACAAAGCCACCGCCATGTAAGTCCATGTGCTTTAGAACTGTAAATAATACACGTTAGACAACGCGCAATAACAATAAGTTTTAGCATGATACATGCAAAGGGATTGTGTTGGACTGAGTGGTGGTTGCTCCAGACCTGTTCGAAACATTTTCGGACCTGTTGATTATATCTGTATATGACAGCTGGCTGTGCCATATAGCTGTAGCTATCTGATATATTAGGCTAATTTAACACTGTTTTTTAATGTTTTTCATATAGCGTATGGTTAACTGCTAACATGCGAACTGCCAAAATATTCAGGAGGCTATCAGTACTTCTAACATGGGGTACTATGTTTAAACAAGTTTTGATCTTTTGGTGTACCCATAGGGCACTGAATCGTAATTTTCTACGATTCTGCGTTTATTAAATGTAATTTTAGAGGTTTTAAATTCGTCTTTTGTTACTATCGTATGGTTCATAGTTGTACGAATGTTTTTATTAAACAGAATTACCTCCTTGTCGTCTTTACGCATATTTATTATTAGATCTTCTAAAACACACATATTAACTTTTTCAAGATTTTTCTGCGATAAAGTAATACCTTTAAATTTACAAATCTCTGCATATTTTTTGTTTCTGGCGAATAAACCGCATAGGCGTATGTTTTAGGTTCTCCTGTTACAAAATTAGTTATATAACTTCCTGGTCCATATTCCTCTAGCGCATCGGAAGTTCACCGATGGGGGTTCATAGTGATTTTCCTTGGATATATACTGGAGTGAAACAGGCTATCGCCACATTCACAGTCAATAGGGGCTCAGATGCTTGCTCTCTGTGTACCCAATTAACAATTATAGTTTCTTCATTAACAGGATTTATATGACAGATATTGATTTCTGGGTTGGTTAGGAGCGAGTACAATTCAGCAGGCTCTGTAATTATTTCTGTCTTGGGCTGATTTTCCCGCTGACCAAACTTACCCCAGAACGAATTCAGCATAAGTTTAGCCAAGGAGCGTAAACCAGGGTTTCTTTCTATTTTAGTCGGGGCCAGTCGTATACTCTCGATTCGAAAATAATCGTCTATATATTGCTGCTTCTGTTCTTCAGTTGAACAGCCTTGAGGTCATCCTGATGCCTCTTGTTTGATTTTCAGAAATGTGACTATAAATTCTGTAAACAGACCCGTATATTTCCATATTTCTTGAATTTTTAAGATGCGATATCCTTTGCTGAGAGAGAGAACAGCAATTTTTTATTTTCTTTTATTGGTAAAACAGGGATGATATAAATGAATTAGTCCCTCTGCTCCCTGTTCGAGTTGTTGCGGGCAATTTTCCCACATGTACACTTGTGCTCATAAAAATGGAATACACTTGCTGTTGGACTGATTTTTGTAATACCGGTTGGCTTAAAACATCGAAAAAGTTAAATTGTTTGTTGTATTAAGTTAAAAGAAAATGGTTAAATAAAGATAGCGTATAAAAAAATTATTTAATAATGTGAATAGTAACAGTAAGTGTATTCCATTTTTATGGGCACA
Organism: Agriotes lineatus; assembly: GCA_940337035.1. Taxonomy (NCBI): domain Eukaryota; kingdom Metazoa; phylum Arthropoda; class Insecta; order Coleoptera; family Elateridae; genus Agriotes; species Agriotes lineatus. Next base: position 186,018 of record CALNHX010001061.1, read on the forward strand.
AGTGTACATCTGGGTGGCCAATTGGAAACTTGCCGTATTTGCACACCCATGGATATAAAGTGCAGAAATTTTTTCCCCATCTTTATCTCGTGTTTTAATTTTATTGCTTTACATAGTAGGTTTTGTTTATAATGTCCCTGTTTTAATATTCTCGAACACGAAAGTGCACCTGTTCTATGAGTCGAAGGTCAAGTGCGATATAAACCGCCTTAAATTAGAAAGGTATTGCGAGATCAAGATCAGTTGCAGGAGTGTCAATACGAGAGAAATTGCACCACTGCCGCTTTAGGACGCATAATATATATTTTTACTTAAAACGTGTCTACTAACTATAAGAATTAAAATAAGCAAACCCGAGCAGTACATTTTAAGGTAACAGCCCCTTCAAATTATTAATTTAAGTAGACGTTTACTGAGGTATGCGTCTCGTATTTGATTTAATTGGTGTGCATTCTTCAATGAACCTATTATATCAAGGATTCTTTGAAATTATATTATACAACATTAAATGTATGTTACTAGCGGGCTAAAAACACACCACCATTGCGCTTTATTACCAGATAAAAAGAAAAATTTTTCGTTGATGCTCCGAAGTATAAGCTGTAATAAAAAGCGGCAACAGCACATGAAGACACATCGAGGTGATAAACCTTATTCATGTTTGATTTGCGAATAATACATATCGACTACTTGAAAGGCCAGTTAAAATAAAAAATTCTACTAAATAAACGGTATCCTTGTTAGTGCGCTATGCAACGAATATATTAAATACTTTTTGCTTTAAGTAAATTAGCTGCACATTTTTAGTTAGATTGTAAATATCAAGATTCTTCGAATTATTTATTTTAGCGGACTTTTACTGCAGTATGCACTTTTCAATGTACCTGTTATTATTGAAATTAAATGTAATTTACTCTGTATCAATTTGAATCATTTTTTATTAATGTTAACAGGGCCAATTTAAATATTTACTAAAATCCGGCTAAAAACACATTAGACAATGTACGCTCACTATATAGGTCGAATGAATTGCGCTCCATTAACAAGTAAATACGCGAAATAAATGTCTTGCTTATACTTCAATCGTTTCCTCCATTTCGCTTGTTCTTAAAATTGGTGCTCGACACTGTTAGCCTATCCGAAAAAAGAATTCGATTTGTAATTGATTCTATTTTGAAACTAGTGTAATATGAAATAAAAACCTATATATACTGTACAACTAGCGTCCTATAAATGTTAAAAATCTAAGTAAAAGGAATTAATTAAGCAAACGTAGCGGATGTAATAGTTAACCTATAAATATTAAAAATCTAAATAAACGGTTGCAAGAGTAAAAGGTATCCTTGATAACGAATAAACATAATTAATTTTTGCTTTAAGTAAATTCACATTCTCTATTTTTAAAGCGGATTTCCTATATATTCATAAATCGTTACGAGCGTTGACAAAATTGCGCTTGCATCTGAATTAAGTGAATTATATTTTAAAAATGGTCGAAAACAGCAAGAACTTTGTTATAATAGATTTGCAAAGCTTCAGGACAAGCGATAAGAACTTTAGCCCGAAAGCAAAATGGCTCATGAACAATCACCACTGCATTAATTGGAGCGAAGGGTTTACTCCGGTCTTCATGTTTTCGAAGATCCTTCAACGACTTGTTCGAGATGCCGATGTTATATACGTAAAAGGACGTGAAAAGGCCGCATTTTAAGAAATTACATTAACAAACACATCGTCGAGATAGAAGAACAACCGGCCTGCATGCATCATTCGCAATCTATTTGTTACTGCGCCTTATCCAATGTTTTCCATTTGAAAAAACACTATATATTGGAATAATGGCCCCCTGGTATGTATTTTGTTTAACATCTAAAGCACCAGAACTTCGCGTAATTTTTATTACATTGTTATTGCATGATTGACGGTAATGAATTATTCCGGAACTTTATATGCAAATGTAGATGTTAATACCTAGTATTAGATTGTTGTAATTAAATAATGTTTAAAATAAAAAAAACATGGTTGCTGTTTTAATATATTGATTTTAGGAGGTGCAATTCCATGCATAGTTAAAATAAACGTGTACGTAAAACAAAATATATAATAACTAACACCGCTGCTCTTAAGAATGTAATGCGAAATACCGGTTATTTATATTAGTCAACACATGTAAAAAAACGGCAATGTCGTTAATTGCAGCACGAGTTGAATAATGTCGTTTCTCCTACTAATTATGTTGTTATGATATGCAAATTAACCAGATCTATTCCTGAAGCAGCAGTGGTGTAATTTCTCTTGTATTAACGCTCCTGTAACTGATCTTAATAATTAGAACAGTGCTGACCTTAAATTCATACTTTCAAATTTAAGGCGGTTAATATCATGCTAGTGCAATTATAAACTTTGGCGAATGTTAATTTCATTAGCCGTGTACAGCCGGCGCGTTTTCATTTAGTAGGCTACAATAGCACTGGGGTTTGTTAGGCGCCCCCCGTAAAAATATGTGGATGTGGTTTACAAGCATAAGGGTTGAATGACAAACGAAAAATTGGCCTTAAATTTGCATTTTATTAAAAATGTTCAGTACTGAGTATTCTATTTTAATATACAAAAGATGATGCGACATTGAATCTTCCCTCTACCTCCTCCCACCCCGTGCAGTAAGATAAGGGTTGAATGATGAACGACTAATTGGCCTTAAATCTGCATTTTTATTAAGAGTGTTTAGTACTTGGTATTTTATTCAAATGTACAATAACCAGACCATGGGGGGTTCCAGCAGCTGGGGCTTTTCCCCGGAGTCTGCGCCGCCCCCCTTCCCGCCTTGCGCAGCGAGATAAGAGATACAAGATTTAGGTTATGACAAATTAGCCTTAAATTTGCACTTCCGGTTCCCACGCTCATCAAAATTTGTCAGTTAGCCACGGCGCTGAAATAGATTAGCCTTAAATTTGCATTGCCCCCCGGGGTCTGACAGACTCCGATGAACTTTGACATTTGGCTTTAAAAAATTTACCCGAAAATATATACTTGGACATGGGGCCCCGGAGTTGATGTTTAGGGGATGTTATTCACATCTAACGACTTTTGAAACCGGTTTCCACGATGGCAAGATGACACCTTTGCATCCTCTCTGCCCTCTGGGGTTGATGTGACCTTGAAACTTCCTCCGCTCCTACATTTTTATGTTATGTAGATAGAGATACCTATAGAAACCTATGTGTTAGAGAGAGAAAGATGGATTTTGTAGAAACCTATGTGTTAGAGAGAGAAAGATAGATTTTTGGAGTCTGACAGACTCCGATAAACTTTGACATTTGGCCTAGGGTTGATATTGCGCATGCGGGCCCGGCGGCTGGAGCTCTGCCCCGGTGTCTGACAGATACCGATAAACTTTGATATTTGGCTTTAAAAAATTACCCGAAAATATATACTTGAACATGGGGGTCCGGCGGCTGGGGCTCTGCCCCTCGAGGTTGGTGTTGCGCAATATCCAGAAAATGTTACGCAATATCTTACATTTCTACAATAAAAATTTACCCGAAAATATATACTTGCACAAGGGGACCCGGCTGCTGGGGCTTTGCCCCCGGGCCCGGCGGCTGAGGCTTTCTCCGGCCTCTAACTTGCTCAAGGGGGCCCCACAATATGGCGGCACAAACTCCGATAAACTTTGACATTTGGCATTATGAAGATGGCACTCAAGCTAATGAAGGTGACACCCTTCCGGTTCCCACGCTCATCAAAATTTGACAGTTAACCGCAGCGCTGGAATAAATTAGCCTTAAATATACAAAAAACCTGATGCGGGCCCCCCGGCGACTGGAGCTCTGCCCCTCGGGGTTGGTGTGACCTTGAAACTTGCTCCGCTCTCGAACTTGCACATTAGCCTTAAATTTGCATTTTTATTTTAAAAAAACATGGGGGCCCCGGCGGCTAGGGCTCTGCCCCCTGGGGTTGGTGTTGCGCATGCGGGCCCCACAATATGGCGGCTAGGGCTCTGCCCCCCGGGGTTGATGTTGCGCAATACCCAGGACATGTTGCGCAATATCCACAGTCACCGATGACCTTGAGATTGCGCAATATTGCGTCAGCCGCAAAGTGATCCAGAAATGACATGGGGTGATCCAGAAGTGAGCTATCCCTACTACTCCAAGTCGATGTCTTATCGGGTCTAAGAGATATTGAGGATTTCATAAAAACGCTTTACCTATTTTCACCCCCTTAGGGGTGGAATTTCGAAAAATCCTTACCCCATTTCATTCTTATATGGACCTACAGCGAAAAAAAATTAATAATTGTAACCCCCTACTTTTTTCGGTTTACCCTTTTAGGGAAGTGAAATTTAAGAAAAAACCCTTAAACCACTTTTTAAATATTTGAAAAATACATCACATGCCTAAAAAGAGTGCTCTAACTCATCAAACACAGTAGATACAGTGGGTTCTATAATTTACCCCGAATGCATATTCGCACCTTTAAGGGTTAATTAGGGAAAATCCTGAAAGGCGTTTCTCGGCATTTGCATTGGCAATTTTTGCTAGTAAACGGTAACTCGATATCTTATCGGGCCTACAAGATATTGAGGAATTCATGAAAACACATTTTACCCCTTTTCACCTTCTTTGGGGTCGAATTTCAAAAAAATCCCTTCTTAACACTACCTTGCGTAACAAATTGCACCTTCCACCCAAATTTCAAGTTCCTAGTACCCTGGGTTGATTAGTCAGGGTTTTGACTTTCGGTTATACGAGGTGAGTTTTTTAAAATGTAACAAGGCAATATCTCGAAAACGCTTCGAAATGCATTCATTAAATTTTGGTGAGGTAATAGGGAGATGGGGGGGACATATAAAAACATGTTTTTGACATTTACCTCCTCTCTCTATTTTCAAGGGTGGGGGGTAACTTTGGAATTTTAAATAGGATTTCGCACCTTTGTTTATAAAATTCGAATCTACGTAAAAAACTACGTATGTTTACAGAACACTTTTGGATTTTCAGTTTCGGGTACGGATTTATGATTAACTAAATTTTGATTGAATTTAAAAAATAAATAAATTTAACAAATAAATCAAGTTCACTTATTTCAGAATTATTATTCGTTTCCATGGAAATGAGTTATTTTTACTTAAGCAGTTGAGAATTTTGACGTTTTAACGATTATTATTATTTTTTATTTAAACTTAATAAATCATAATTCCGTATCCCAACAAGCAAATCAAAAATTTTTTTGTACACATATGTACTTTTTACGTAGACTCTAATTTTATAAACAAAAGTACATCATCCTATTTAAAATTCCAACGTTACCCCCCACCCTTCAAAATAGAGAGAGGAGGTAAAGTCAAAAATATGTTTTTATATGTCACCCCCTCTGCCTATTACCTCACCGAAATTTCATCAAAACATTTTATACCATTTGTGAGATATCCCTTGTAACACTTTAAAAAACTCACCTAGTATATATACTGCTCAACAAATGAACTGAACCACCCATCAAAATTGTATTTGTTACATTACGTCATAAAAAATATATATACAGTCTCCACCAAAAAGTCGGCATAATTTTTTTTACGATAATAATTTGTGCTTGTCTGAAAACCTATTTAGCCCCTATCATATACAGTGTCCGCCAAAAAGTCGGCATAATATGAAAAAAAAATTATTTTAGATTTTTCAGAAAAACTTTTGACGTCAATAATGTGTTCTTATCTAAAAACCTATTTAGCCCCTATCATATATACCGAGTGATTTTTACTTTTTTAGAAAATGGAGCTTTTCGAAATTGTCAAAATCCAAAAATTGCTATTTTTCGGAAATTAAGTAACATTTCAATGAGATTTTTTCGAGTGTGTTAGTTTTAGCCAACTGAACAATCTTAAGGCCAGAAAACACCTATTTTTTAACTTTAGCTAAAAATGAATTTTTCAATTTTTTAAATATTTTTCAAAATTTCACATATCAAGACTTAATATTAAAAGTTTTTTTACGTGAAGGCTTTAAAGATATATAATTGGAAAAATAGTAATTTATTATACAAGACGATAAAGTTAAATTTTATCCACGAGTGAATCGTTTAACGTCGAGACGAAGTCGAGACGTTAATGATTCAAGAGTGGATAGAAAGAACTTTATCGTCGTGTATAATATAATATTTTTTTCTATAGCAAGAACTTTAACAATTTCAAAAGAAAATAATGACAGAAAATCACATTTCAAAATGTCAGTAGCTAGATTGGGTTGCTACGATAATACGAAGCTGTCATATTTAATTTAAACAAAAGTTAGAAAATTAAATTACTTTATCTATCCTTGATGTTAAAGTGCTACTTTATCTACCCTTGCTGTTAAAGTAAAACTTGACCTTTTGTTTTGAGTTGATAAAAGCACACTTTAACATGTGCTATAGAAAAAATAATATAAAATCTTAATTACTTCTTTAGATTTTTTATTGTTTACCGAAAAATAGTATATTTGCATAATTTTTACGTTTTTTATGCAAGGCGCATTTTAGAAGAAATATTTTTCAATTCTAATTAATATCTAGTTAAATGGCTTTAAGAAACTCTAATGTAGCGCTGTAAATGAATTACTTTTACAAAAATGCTGTAAATGTTCTTTTACAGTTGTCTAAATGTGGAGAATTTTCTTTACCCAATTACATGTTCTAAAAAATCTCCTCATTTAGACAACTATAGAAGAACATTTACGGGATTTTTGTAACAGTAATTCATTTAAAGGGCTAGATTAGAGTTTCTTGAAGCCATTTAAATAGATATTAATTAAATTGAAAAATATTTGTTCTAAAAAGCGCCTTGCATAAAAAACGTAATAATTATGCAAATATACTATTTTTCGGTAAATAATAAAAAATCTAAAGAAGTAATTAACATTTTATACTATTTTTTCCAATTATAAATCTTTAAAGTCTTCACGTAAAAAAATTTGGATTTTAATATTAAGTCCTGATATGTGAAATTTTGAAAAATGTTTAAAAAATTGGAAAATTAGGGTTTCCTGGCCTTGGGATTGTTCAGTTAGCTAAAAATAACACACTCTAAAAAATCTCATTGAAATTTTACCTAATTTCCGAAAAATAGCACCTTTTGGATTTTGACAATTTCGAAAAACTCCATTTTCTAGATAAGTAAAAATCACTCGTTATATATAATAGAGGCTAAATAGGTTTTTAGACAAGCACAAATTATTGACGTAAAAAGTTTTTTTGAAAAATCAAAAATACAAAATGTTCTCATATTATGCCAACTTTTTGGCAGACACTGTATATCTAGTGATTTTTACTTATTTAGAAAATTGTCAAAATCCAAAAAGCGCAATTTTTCCGAAATTAAGTAAGACTTCTATGAGATTTTTTTAGAGTGTGTTATTTTTAGGTAACTGAACAATCTCAAAGCCAAAAAACACCTAATTTTTTTAACTTTAGCTAGAAAATAATTTTTAAATTTTTTAAATATTTTTCAAAATTTCACATAGGAATTAATATTAAAATTAATTTTTTTTGTGTGAAGACTTTAATAAAGATTTATAATTGGAAAAAATAATATAAAATGTTAATTGCTTCTTTAGATTTTTTATTATTTACCGAAAAGTAGTATGTTTGCATAATTTTGACGTTTTCTATGCAAGGCGTTTTTAGGAGAATTTTTTTCAATTCTAATTAATAATTATTTAAATGGCTTCTAGAAACTCTCCTCTAGCACTGTTAGTAAATTATTGTAACAAAAATCTTGTAAATGTTCTTTTATAGTTGTCTAAATGAGGAGATTTTTTAGAACATGTAAATTGGATAAAGAAAAATCTCTTCATTTAGACAATTGTAAAAGAACATTTTTTTTGTAACAGTACTTCATTAACAAGACTAGATTAGAGTTTCCAGAAGCTATTTAAATAGATATTAGTTAGAATTGAAAAATATTTCTCCTAAAAAGCGCCTTGCATAAAAATCGTAAAAATTATGCAAACATACTACTTTTCGGTAAATAATAAAAAATCTAAAGATGTAATTAACATTTTATATTATTTTTTCCAATTATCAATCTTTAAAGTCTTCACGTAAGAAAAATTGAATTTTAATATTAAGGGTTATGTGAAATTTTGAAAAATATTTAAAAAACTGAAAAATTACTTTTTAGCTAAAGTAACAAAAAAATTAGGTGTTTTCTGGCCTTGAGATTGTTCAGTTACCTAAAGATAACACAAAAATCTCATTGAAATCTTACTTAATTTCCGAAAAATAGCACTTTTTTGATTTTGACAATTTCGAAAAACTCCATTTTCTAGATAAGTAAAAATCACTCGGTATATATGATAGGGAGTAAATAGGTTTTTAGACAAGCACAAATTATTGACCAAAAAAGTTTTATTGAAATATCAAAAATAATTTTTTTCCCATATTATGCCGACCTTTTGGCGTACATAAGTGTTTGTTTTATAGTACCTATATTCATATTAAGCATATTCATTTGCACTATCCTTAAATATCAACTAAAGCATTAATAAAATGAAAAAATAATAAAATTATAAAAAAACTATATTCAACAAAAACAAGAGGAAGAACAAAAAACGGAAATTAATAGTTTACAAGCAAACGGCGCGCTACGCGCACGTGGTGAAATAGGATACGCGATAAGCTCCGACCCGAGCGCTCAGATAAGAAAACCTAAACAAATATAAACATCTGCGAAGCCGGAACGTGATATGTGCCACAGACAGACAGACAGACACACATTAAGGAAAATTATATCATAGATTGAGTTTTCTCGGAACGTTGAAAAATTTGTAGCAATGATTTGGCATACTTTGTATGAAATGTGCTATCAACATTTGGGCAAAATTTAAAATTTTTCAAATGATAATTTTTTTTTTATCTCATTTATTAGCAATCAGAATATTATATTACATACATATATATGCAGATATTCTATAAGCTAGTGTGTTGGCTATATACATGGCATGGAAAGAATAACACCCAATGGAGTTATCTTACAATAGTAATATATTTATGATAGTCGTCTAGGTTGCTATATCTATCGGCCATATCCTTTGAAGTCGTCTTTGGTATGTATTATCCGCTAGCGGTTGTATAGTCGTATTTGGGTGAGTTTCAAGTTTGCGTATGTGGTTATTAGCGTATTTGGTAATGACCTCTCTGATGTACGGTACTTTCAGATCGTGATGCAGTGTCTGATTTGATACATACCACGGAGCATCTACTATCGCGCGCAAGCTTTTAGACTGAAATCTCTGCAGTATATCCACATTTGACGAACTGGAGCAACCCCACAGTTCGACTCCATAGGTCCATATGGGTTTAATAACTGTTTTGTAAATGAGTAATTTATTTTCAGTGGAGAGATTAGATTTTCTACCCAAGAGCCAGTAAAGTTTTTTAAATTTTATGTCCATTTCTTGCCTTTTCTTGGTTATGTGCCCTTTCCAAGTAAGTCGTTGGTCCAAGTGCATTCCCAGATATTTTACTTGTCTGGACTGTGGGACTTCGATACCGTTCATTACTATCGGTGGGCATAGTTGTCGCAAATGGATGGAAAAATGGCGCATCCGTGCAAATGAAAATAAATCCGTCCAAATTACATTTACACTACGGCGACAACTATGCCCACCGATAGTAATGAACGGTATCGAAGTCAAATGATAATGACTTAATATTGTTTAAACTAAGTTATAAAAAGAAATGCTTTTTATAATGACATAATCCTGAAAGTTTGCAAAAATGCCGTGACTGCCCTTTCGGAAAATATTTTTATTTACAACCATATATGTAATGTTAACATTACTGACCTCATTTGAGTGCGGGAAGTCGTACATTTCCGCCCGCTACTTCCCGCACTCACTTCCCGCACTCGAGTGCGGGAAGTACATTACATATATGGTTGTAAATAAAATAGTATACAAACCTCGACAGGAAGTTTCCTTAGTCTCGAGAAAATAGCTGATTGAGACGCTTCGCTTCTCAATCAGCTAACTAATCTCTCGACAGTAATGAAACACTTCCCATCTCGGGCTGTAATATACTATTAGAAATTGCACCAATATATTATGCAAGTGGTCCGGTTCATTTGTTGAGCAGTATACAGGGTGTTTTATAACTTGAGACTTTCCTTGAAAGAGCGTCTAAGAGAGGCGAAATGTAGTCAATTGGTAGCAAATTGTTATAATAAGAGAGATATTGTCTTATCTTTTTTACTATGAGAACTAAGAACCACTGGAATTACTGCACTGTTTTATTATTAGTTGGCGTGTGTCAGCATTGTCATATTTTTGACGTTCGAAATAATAAATGCTAAAAATATGGCTCATAAGTATTCCAGTATCGAATTAACAGATATATTGTTAGTTTATGGGGTGGCATTGCAAAATGCAGCTGCTGCATCTCGTGTTTATAGAGAACGATTCCCGCAAAGGGTTGCGCCTGCTCCCAGAAGATTTATTGAACTTCAGCAACGTGCTAGAGACACTGGACAATTACTACCAAAACGAGGACGTGATGGTGGCTCAGGTAGGGTTGTAGGAGGCGAAGCTGAAGAGGAGATTTTAGAAATTGTGGATCCAGACCCATCTGTAATTACAAGACATGTTGCCAATCGAACCGGCATTTCTCATACCAAAGTATGGCAAATTCTCCGAGAAGACCAACTATACCCTTATCACTTGCAACGCGTGCAGGCTCTGATGTCTGCAGATTATCCTCAGAGAACAAGATTTGGTGAATGGCTTTTGCGCGAACATGCTCGCATACGTCTACATTTTAAACAGTTTTACAAAAATCACACTAAGTCCTAACACTTAATGAAATTTAGAATTTTTACATAATTTAATTACATCAATCCTAATTTGAACACATTTATGTGGGCCACAATCGTAATAGCGGGTATAATATAAATAAATAAAGCGTACACAGTCAAATCAAAACAGGTTAAATATTATCAGGTTGGATAGGACACTTTCAAATAGAGATAAATGGCGTTCCATTTTACAAAAGAGGTCACTAATGATTTTTTCAAACCAAATTAAGAAATTTCCGACGAAAATCGTACGACACTCATTAATGACCAATAGAAAAATTAGTTCACGAGCCGTAACCATGACAACAGAAAAATGTCTTGGAAATTTTTTGTAGGTATGGATTACTTCTTTTTAGGGTTTGTGTCGTTACGATTTTCTTACCGAATCTGCATTCGAGCATTAATTCATATCCGGAAATTATTTTTCGTGCATTCCAACAACGTCCAAATTTGCCCTCGCGTCCCGCACGGGCAAATTAATACGACGTTGTGGGAACGCACTCAAAAATATTTCCGGAAAGAATTAATGCTTTTATGAGATTATATGTGAAAATTACGGACAGCAAAAACTCCCCTTTTTCGTGTACGATTTCAAACCCTTAATTTTTAACAATTATTTTTCAAAACTGCTTTCCCAGAAGGCATGATACATACAAAACGTGCGTATAACTTCCACATCTGAATAAAAATGCAAATAAACTTACATGTTGCGAGACATAATGGCAAAATCAAACTTTCTGAGCAAGTAACTTCTAACACACACATGCACATACAATCAGAAAATGTGTTCAGCTTAATAGCGAGGACATTCTCTATCGCTAACCAATGAAATATAAACCAACCAAGGTTAGAAAGCGCTGGAAATCACATTCACGTTTCAATGCGAAACTGTCAAAATAATTCAAAATAGTTACCATCCCGTGATCCCGTGATCTACGTGAAAATTCCAGCAATTACCGTAGTGTAATTAGCTAATTTTCTCATATTTCACGAAGATTTTGATTTGTTAAACCGTGTGAGCAGTGGCTTTAACTTGCTGACAAAATCCTTGTTGCAGCTGATTTGTATCTCGATCTCAACATCTCTGCAGAGTTTTCGCACTAAAACTAAACCTGGTGGACCTATCTAATAAAAAAAAAGTGAAATTCAGCAATTTGTTATTGTTTATCAAACTGTCTTGAATCTGCTGACAAGACAATATAAAATGCACCTGTTGTTCTCCAATGGTGGCAAGTAATTCATGCACGTGGGGACAGTTTTAAATTATTTTTGATAAAAGAGTGGCGGGTAAATGATTGACCTTTTCGAAAGGATTTCATAGACATTTGCGGTGGCGTATTAAACATGGTTGCCGCCAAAAGCCCTTTACAACGCTGCGCCCATATTTTACTTGTATTGGAAAAATCCAGAAATTATTTGCTGTGATCGTTTTAGGTTGCAATTTCCAGTATGTTTTGTTACAAACGTGAAACAGTTTTTTTGCATAGTGATCATGAAAGTCGTCTTTTTTTAACAAAAATCACATCGAAATCGTGAAAAAGTACACTTTTTTAAATATTTTATTGAAATGCCAATTTGACAGTTGTAAATTCCGAAGGTTTTTTCGACTAAATTTCAAGTTACAAGAGGTTACTATGCAAAAAAACTAGGTGTACAACACGTCCCTTTTTTCATTCATTTGCTGCAAATTCATGAAAAAAAGTATGACTTCCAAAACTAGTTGTACAATAGTAATTTACGATACAAGTGCGTAAAGCTACTCTTTAGGCACGAGTGGGGTAGAGTTAAAACGCGAGTGAGCGAGCGTTTTAAGCCCCGCGAGTGACTAAAGATGCTTTACGCATGTGTATCGTAAAATATTTTATCTACGATAGAATCTAGAAAACACGGTAAATATAAAAAAAATTAAATGTAAATTAGGATTACCAGCAACCGGTCGTAATTTTGCGTGTTTTAAAAATTTTAAAACACGTTGCTACTGACAACGTGCCTAATGAAATTTTTTAAACACGTTACCACTGACAACGTAAGCTAATGAAAACATGTTATTAAACAGTTGTTTTACAAACTTAAAATTGCCAACTAAAAGACAACTTTACACACTGTCGTAGATAATAGCTATTTAAGTAACAAGGAATGTAAGGACCTATTAACATTTGAGGTAGGCAAGTACAAGCCAAGACGAAGTCGCGGCTTGTTGCCTGCCGAAAATGTTAATAGGCGATACATTCCGAGTTATCTTATTATATTTTTCCCGTTGCTTATCGAAATTTTCCTAGATTTTTGAAAAAATCGTTTGGTTTGTCACCTGTCACCAGGATTAGTTTTCGTGAGTCGTGTTACCTGTGAGGGTCACATGTCACATAAACACTTGCAATTTATAACCAAAACATCTAAATCTGCATCTTGCTTTGCTAATTTTATTATTCTAGGAACTTAATAATAATATTAAGTTCCGTTGTCAAGAAAAAGCAGCAAACAAATATAATCACCGACTTACACGTTTTGTTACTAAGGCTGTAGTATCACTGACTTACATGATCAGCAGCGGGAAAAATACTATTTTTGCATAGTGATCACGAAAGTCGTCGTGTTTAAACGAAAAATAGTGAAGTATGACTTTTTAACAAAAAATCGTTAAAAAAGTACACTTTTTTTAACTATTTTACTGAAATTGTGAATTGTCAATTTGACAGTTGTAAATACCGAAAAAATTAAAAAAAGTAAAGTCATACTTTTATTTATTTTATTATTTAATCTTTAGTCCTTATACCGTTAGGTGTCGGACTTATATAAATTTTATAACAAACTTACAGGTACTTAAGTTACTTTAATTTAATTGGCTTTAGTTATACGTTTATATCTAATATTGTTTTTCTTATATTGTCGCGCTTTCTTTCGTTGACCTTTTCCATTTCTTCCTATCTTGTGCTAATCTTCCTACTTCTTCCCATTTAATTCTTCTTTTTAGTGCAGCTTGTCGTGTTTGTTCTTCCCATCTTAGTCGTGGTCGTCCTACTTTATTTTTGCCTTGTGCCTTTACTTCGTACACTTGCTTCGTCACTCTGTGGTCTTCCATTCTGTGAAGGTATCCTAGCCAACCTAGCTGTCTCTCTTCTACTATTGTTGTTATTGGCTTTATGTCTAGGTTTTTTATTACCGTCATATTTCTCACTCTATCTCTCCTCGTAATTCCTTCAATCTTTCTTAAAAATCGCATTTCTGTAGCTGTGATTCTTCCTTTGTCTCTGTTGGTCAAAGTCCATGATTCGCTCCCGTATATTAGCGCCGGTCTTACTACTTTTTTGTAGACTTCTGTTTTAATTTTTTTTGGAATTTCTCGTTTTCCTAGAAAGGTGTTTCTTAATGTGTTATAGATTTTTCCAGCTTTTCCTATTTTCTCATTTATTTCCGTATCGATCCTTCCGTTTTCTTCTATGTATGTTCCCAAGTATTTATAGCTTTTAACTTGTTCGAGCGGTTTCCCTCTATTACTATCTTATGTTTCTTTTCTTTTGTTGATATTATCATGGTTTTTGTTTTATCGATGTTTATTTCCATATTTATTTTTTCTAGTTCTTCTTTATAGTTTGTTAGATTCCGTTGTAATTTTTCTTCCGACTCTGCTATCAGTAACATATCGTCTGCGAACATGAGTTCTTGTAATACTACTTTTTCCATTTTTCGGTATCCTATTTCAATGCTATTACTTCTTTTTTTACTTTTCTTAATGGCTTCGTCTATGATTACAGAAAATAGCAGTGGACTTAACACACATCCTTGTTTTAGTTCTATCTTCGTCTCGAATTCTGTAGATTCATTGTTGAGAGTTCTTACTTTATTTCTGTTGTCTTTGTATAGTATTTTAATAATATTTATCATATCTCTTCCTATTCCTCTTCTTTCCAAACTTTCCCACACATTTTTCCTTTTCACTTTGTCAAAAGCCTTTCTCAGGTCGATATAACAGATATGTAGTTCCTTCCCTTTCATGAGTAGTTTTTCTGTCAGTTGTCTCAATACGAATATTAGGTCCTGAGTGCTTCTGTTTCTTCTAAATCCATGTTGTGATTCCTCTAATGTTGGTTCTAGGTGTTCTCTCAATCTTTTCTCTATTATTCTTGTGAAGATTTTGCCTGGTATGCTAGTTAATGTTATGCCTCTGTAGTTCGAACATGTTTTCATATCGCCTTTTTTATGTACTGGCAGAATTAATCCTACTTTCCAGTCATTTGGTATTTCTTTTTTTCTCATGATGTCATTGAGTAGGTCCCGTAATTTTTCTTTTCCGTTGTTTTCCATATATTTTACCATTTCTGCTGTGATGTCATCTTGTCCTGGAGCCTTTCCTAATTTCAACTTATTTATGGCTAGTGTAACTTCTTCCAGTGTTATTGGTTGTATATTTGTTTCTTCATTATGTTCTATTTGTTCTTCTTTGTTGTTTTCTTCTTCCAATTCTCCTTCTTCCTTTAACTCTGTTAGTTCTTCAAAATATTCTCTCCATCTTCTCATTATATCTTTCTCATCTGTTAATACGTTTCCACTTTTGTCTTTTATATTCATTTGTCTTGGTGTTTTTTTCTTCTTTAGTTGTTTTAATGTGCTGTAAAATAACTTTTGGTTTTCTGCATAATTTTCTTTCATCTTGTGTCCGAATTCTTCCCACGACTGCTGTTTTGCATTTTTGATTGTTTGTTTGACTACATTTCTAGCATATTTATATATATTATAATCTTCTTCTTTTCCTGTTTGTATATATCTTTTCCATTTCATTTTCTTATTCTTTACTTGGCTCTGTATATATGGTGACCACCATCTACTTTTTTTGCAGCTGTGTTTGAAATTCTTGACACTCCGCAGCTTGCTTTTGCTGCTTCGAGAATGTTTTCTTTAAATTGTTGCCATTTGATTTCTATTCCTGTCTCATGATTTGATTCCTGTTCGAACTGTTTCTTTAGGTTGTCTTGGTATATTGATCTGGTTTCTGTGTTCTTCAATTTATAACTTTTAATTTTTACTGTGATCTTCTTTTTCCTTTTATCGCATTTTATGCTGTTGTTGGTAAATATTTCCATCTGTACTAGGTAGTGATCACTTCCTATTTCTGCTTGTCGTTTAACTTTTACATCTTTTATTCTTTTCCAGTTTTCTGTGTTCACTAAAAAGTAGTCGATAATTGATCTTTCGTTTCTTGATTTTACCTCCCTCGTGTATTTATGTGTGTCTTTATGTTTGAATTTTGTATTTGTTATGATAAGGTCATTTCCTATGCACAATTCTATTAATCTGTTCCCGTTGTCATTTTTAACTCTTTCTCCATATATTCCCATATATTTTTCTTTGTTTCTGTTTTCATTTCCTACTCTTCCGTTCATATCTCCCATCACCACAATATTTTCTTCTCCGCTATCTAGTTCTGTTTGCAGTGTCTCGAAGAACTCGTCTTTTTCCTCTTTCTTTGCGTTGTCGTTTGGTGCATATGCTATAATTACATTCCAATTACTATTCTCGTCCAGTTTTATTTCGAGTGCTAGTAATCTTTCGTTTATGTATTTTTCTTTTGATATATTTTTCGTGTTTTCTGGTTTCACTATTAATCCTACTCCTTCAGCTCCTCTCTGTTGTGTGTCTACACCTGACCAGTATAGCCAGTAACCATCCTTCAATTCTTCTATACCCCTTCCTTTCTTCTTTATTTCGGTTATTCCTAGATAATCTAGTTTTTGTAGTTTCATTTCTTCGACTATTTCTTCTTCTTTCCCATTTATGCTTCTCACGTTCCATATCCCAATTTTCACAGTGTTCCTCTTTTTGTCCTTTTTCCCTTTTGTTGTTGTTTTTAATCCGTTTGCCTTCGTTTGCCTATTCACTGCTTGGGTCGTTCCTAATCTCGGTTCCTCTCTTTTTGTATTATTTAGTTTTTTGGAGGGGCTTCTATGATCCCTTGTTTGGCGGAATCCCAAACGTATCTTTTTCCATCTATTGTTATTGCCTGGTATCATACTTTTCTTCATGAATTTGCAAATGAATGAAAAAGGGACTTTCAAAACGTATTGTACACATAGTTTTTTGCATAGTGATCATTCGAAATTTAGTCGAAAAGGACTTCGGAATTTACCACTGTCAAATTGACAGTTCATTAAAATAGTTTAAAAAGTGTACTTCTTTAACGATTTTCCGTTAAAAAAAGTGACACTGCACGATTTTTCGTTTAACAAAGACTACTTTCGTGATCGCTATGCAAAAAATAACTATTGTTGATCATTCGTTACATTTTGGTGCCCCTTGAAATTTTGCACCACAAATCCAGGCTTCTCAAACTTCTGCTATAATACGCCACTGCTTCTGGTTTAAATATCGATATTTTTTATTTAATAATCGATATTTCTAGGGTAAAAGTCCAGATTTCTAATATAAACGTAAAACTATATTTTTACAAATTAAGATCTAGTTTAAAAGTAAAGAGTTGCACTCTAAAAAGCAAAAATTTCCAGTTTAAAGGTTCATATTTCTGGTTTTGGTCATCAATTTCTAGTTTCAACTAAAAAACTCTAAAGATTTTAAAATAGCTATTTGTGCAACAAGTGCTAAAAGTGGCCGTTTATGCACGAGACATGAAAATTATCAAACGAAGCCGAAGGCTGAGTTTCATAACATGTCGAGTGCAATAACACTTTTAGCACGAGTTTGCACACAATATTTTTTATAAATTGGTAATTTGGAGATGAAATCAGCTATTTGTTATTGTATTAGCTTAGCTACTTGAATTTTCTACATGAAAAATAAGTTTCAATCAGAAATCTGTATTGTCAAAAACACATTAAAATTTTATTTAAAAAAAAATCCAGTTATAACGTTTCGCTGGTTATACCAGCTTCATCAGATAAAATAATTTAAAATATCAAATACAAGCCTTTTGCAGTAAAACATCTGAAAATTTAAACAAACAAATAATTAGAGAAATAGGTGAAAGAATAAGCCTCACATTTAATACATACCAGAAACAAAACATGTTGTATCTTATTGAATGGGTTTTGTTATAATTTCTTACTTAAAATTGAAGTATATTTTTCCAATTTCCTTTCAAAACTCAAACTTTGCTAACTAAGTAATGTAAATAAGGATGGGGTTGTGGTTATTTTCTGATTTTTTTTCTTTTTCTCCTCCCATATGTTTTCTTACTAAAATTTTTTGCTAAAAGACAACGTTGCAAGTTAGTACTGTACATTTTCTGGTATGTATTAAATGTGAGGCTTATTCTTTCACCTATTTCTCTAATTATTGGTTTGCTTAAATTTTCAGATGTTTTACTGCAAAAGGCTTGTATTTTATATTTTAAATTATTTTACCTGATGAAGCTGGTATAACCAGCAAAACGTTATAACTGGATTTTTTTTAAATAAAATTTTGATGTGTTTTTGACAATACAGATTTCTGATTGAAACTTATTTTCCATGTAGAAAATTCAAGTAGCTAAGCTAATTCAATAACAAATAGCTGATTTCATCTCCAAATTACCACTTTATATACGAAAACAGCTGTAACCCCAAAATTTAAATAACAGTATTTTTTCTATGGCCTTAAATTTACTGTTATTAATCCATAAATGTCGATTTAATAAAGGTTTGCATTTATGACAGTTATAATGTATGTTAGAGACCTGCGCGGGTCCAATATTTAGGACCCGCACCCGACCCGCAAACCGCAATTTCTGAAATTTTAAACCCGCACCCGACCCGCGAACCGCAATTTTCAAATTTTTATACCCGCACCCGACCCGCGACCCGCCGTTTCAAACCCGCACCGACCCGCGACCCGCAAGTTTTGCACTTTTAAGCCGCACTTTTCCCCGAAATCGAATATTAGACCAGCACGTACCAGCAGCTTCAGATGGAATGGACATACACAATAAAGAAAGTTATTTTCACACTTCATTATTATTAGGTACAATTTTTTATACGCAAACAAAATTTATGCTGAAGAAATAAAGTTGTACCCGACCCGCGGCCCGCAGTTTCAAATCCGCACCCGACCCGCTACCCGCAATATTGATATAAATTCTACCCGCAACCCGACCCGCAATGCGGGTAACCCGCGGGTACCCGACCCGATGCAGGACTCTAATGTATGTCATAAAAAAGATATGACCATGACGCGCAGGTGAATGTTTCTGGAGCCAGTAGCTGTCAAAGTCAGTTATCAAAGGTAATTATAAATGTACACATTTTACTTTATTCATTACATAACGCTTTAATTATTAAAAAAAAAACACTTTACCTATAACGCAAGAAGTAACTAGAATAACTTTACAACCTTACTTCCAGTTTGAAATTGTAAATTCCACACCAGCTGTTTACTTTTAACACATGGGTTCAAAGTAAACAGCTGATTTCA
Source organism: Agriotes lineatus (assembly GCA_940337035.1). NCBI lineage: Eukaryota > Metazoa > Arthropoda > Insecta > Coleoptera > Elateridae > Agriotes > Agriotes lineatus. The sequence continues at coordinate 205,240 of CALNHX010001061.1, forward strand.
CTTTTAACACGTTAAATTATAAGACGTCACTTTTAGTGAAAAAAGCTAGCGCTAAAAGCCATACTTTTAGTAGTGGTCGTAGAAAAAAGACACACTAAAGATGAAATTTCTAATCTATAATTTGAGGTTTCTTAATTGAAAGTCCAGTTTTGTTTTAGAAATTGAGATTTCTGGTTTAAAAGTCGAGATTTTTGGTTTAAAAATTGAGATTTCTGGTTAAAGGTCGAGATTTGTAATATAAAAGTTGAGATTTCTAGGTTAGAAGTAGCAATTTCTCGTTTAAAATTAGATATTTCTACCTGAGGTTAAATTTTCTAGTTTAAAAGTTGAGGCTTCTATTTTAAAAGGTGGGAATTCTAGTTTAAAGATAGAGATATCTGGCCTAAAAGTTGGGATTTATAATTGCAACGTAAAACATTCTACGTTTACAAATTATGATTCATTAAACTGTTGCACTCTAAAAGTTTAAATTTCTAGTTTCAAAATTGAAACTTCTACTTTAAGTCGAACTTTCTAGTTTCAAGTAAACATGTCTAGTTTCAAAACAGAAATTTTCAATTTAAAAGTATGACATCTCTGGTGTAGAAGTAGCAATTTCTCGTTTAAAATTAGACATTTCTACTTGAGGTTAAATTATCCAGTTTAATTTAAAATTTCAGGGTTCTATTTTAAAAGGTAAGAATTGTAGTTAAAAATGTGAGAATTATAGTTTAAAGGTAGAGATTTCTGGCGTAAAGTCGAAATTTCTAATTTAAACATAAAACTTTCTAGTTTTACAAATTAAGATGACATTAAAGAGTTGCCCTCTAAAGTTTAAATTTCTAGTTTCATAATTGAAACTTCTGCTTCAAGTCGATTTTTCTAGTTTCAAGTAAACATGTTTAGTTTCAAAACAGACATTTCCAATTTAAAAGTATGACATCTCTAGTGTAGAAGTAGCAATTTCTCGTTTAAAATTAGTCATTTCTACTTGAGGTTAAATGATCCAGTTTAAAAGTTGTCCTATTGTAAAAGGTAAGAAGTGTAGGTTAAAATATGAGAATTCTAGTTTAAAGGTAGAGATTTCTGGCGTAAAATCGAGATTTCTAATTTAAACATAAAACTTTCTAGTTTTACAAATTAAGATTCATTAAAGAGCTGCACTCTAAAAAGTTTAAATTTCTATTTTCAAAATTGAAATTTGTGCTTTAAGTCGAAATTTCTAGTTTCAAGTAAACATGTCTAGTTTCAAAACAGACATCTCCAATTTAAAAGTATGACATCTCTAATGTAGAAGTAGTAATTTCTCGTTTAAAATTCTATATTTCTACTTGAGGTTAGATTTTCTAGTTTAAAAGTTGAGGTTTCAATTTTAAAAGGCAAGAATTCTAGTTTAAAAGTATAGAATCCTAGTTTAAAAGTAGAGATCTCTCCAATTTAAACGAAACCTTTCTAGTTTTGCAAATGAAGATCCAGTTTCAAAATAAAGAGCTGCACTCTAAAAGTTGAAATTTCTAATTAGAATGTGAGGTTTCTTATTTGAAAGTCGAGAGTTTTGTCTTAGAAATTGAGATTTCTGGTTTCAAAGTCGAGATTTTTTTATTAAAGTTGAGAGTTATTGCTAAATATCAAGATCGAGAATTTAAAAGTTGAGAATTCCAGGTTAGGAGTAGCAATTTTTCATTTAAACTTACGTCATTTCTACTTGAGGTTATAGCTTCTAGCGTAAAAGTCGAGATTTCTAATATAAACGTAAAAATAGTTTTTTCTCATTAAGATATAGTCTCAAAGTAAATAGTTGCACTCTAAAAATTAAAATTCCTAGTTTAAAAGTTGATACTTCTGGTTTTAGTCTTAATTTCTAGTTTTAAGCTAAAACTTCTAGTTTTCAAAAAGAAATTTCTACATTAAAGTTGAAATTTCTAATCTAGAATTTGAGATTTCTGGTTTAAAAGTCTAGCGGTTTGGTTTAGAAATTAAGATTTCTGGTAAAGGTCGAGATTTGTAATTTAAACCTAAAACTTTCTTGTTTTACAAATTAAGATTCAGTAAAGAGTTGCACGTTAAAATGTCTAGTTTCAAAATTGGAAATTTTGCGTCAAGTCAAAATTACTAGTTTCAAGTCAACATGTCTAGTTTGAAAACAGACATTTCCAATTTAAGTTTGAAATTTCTAGTTTACCATTTTGTCCTTTCAATGAAGACATTTCTACTTGAGGTTAAATTCTCTAATTTAAAAGTTGAGATCTTTATTTTAGAAGATGAAAATTCTAGTTTAAAAGGCGAGAAGTCTAGTTTAAAAGTGAATATTTCTGGTTTAAAAGGTGAGAATTCTGATCAATGGCGTATTAAACATGGTTGCTGCCAGAAACCCCTTAAAATTTTGCGCCCAAATTTTACTTGTATTGGAGAAACCCAGAAATTATTTGCTGTGATTGCTTGAAGTTGCAATTTCTAATAGGGTTTATTACAAACATTTTGGTGCCCCCCCAAATTTTGCACCACAAGCCCAGCCTTCTCAGGCTTCTGTTAAAATACGCACTGGAAATTTGGTTAATTTTTCGTTCCGTACCAATGAAAATCGTGAATTAGGTACATAATTATTTAACTTGAACATGAACCCTTTTGGCCTGTCACTTTCCTTCTTATGCGCAACGATATATTATTTATCATACTTTCTGTAATATAAAAATCAGATAGAGATGGTTTTTTGCGAGCTATATTCAAAATTTCTCCATAAGTAAGTGGCAGCGGCTCGTGTTTTAGATCGCCCACGCGATATACAATATGGCTGTGTTATCAATAGTAAAGAAAGAGCTTGATTTGTGTAAATATTACCAGGAATGCCATACGTTAATGAGGCAATAGTTTTGTCAATTATAGGAACAAATGAGATGAACACAATGGTAGAATATCTAAATTTTTAAACAGATTGCATTGAAGAGATTAACTTTAGACACAGGAAATTCTGCAATATAAAGAAGTAAACCAGAAAATAAAAATAAAGGTGAAGAACAGAGACAACAATTGATTATGGGACCTCTTCAAAAAGTTACCATAATAGTCAAGTCAAAATGTGTAAAGCTAACATCTCTAAAAAACAAAGAGCGTAGTGGATCAAAGAAATAAAAGTGATCAGATTTGTGCAAGAAATGGAAAAACTACTTGGCAAAAAATATATGATAAGGAGAAAACTAGTAAAATAACTGGCATCAGAGGCGAATGAGAAGTCATGGAAGGAATTTCAAGCAAAACTACAAAAAAACAACAATAAAAAACAAAGAAGGAAAGTGAGAAATGAATATGAAATTATAAATAGATTGAGAAGATACTTTCAAAAAGTCCCTATGTACAGGTGAAAGAACAGGGATAGAATATAAGACACAAGACAATTCCACAAGATACTGAAAAATATGATGGAATAACATTGGAAAAATTAAAGAACAAATGATGAAAATTTGTCTCTTGAACTAACGCTCTAGTTTGTACGGTTTCCGTAGAATATGTAATTTTTGAAAATCTTTGACAAATGCTTAAAAATTAAAAATATTTTTACTAATTATAGGATCACTGTAAAAGGAAGTTGTGTGGGTGTATCACACCAGATTTTTGTTTATAAAAATCACACAAGCTTTTCATTTACCATAGTTATTACTTTTGGTACAAGGTTTATTGTTGGTAATTGGACATACTAATTACTTGTAACTCTGCCCTAATCTCTTTCTAATAATATAATAATAATAATTTTTTGTTTTACACCTAGGTAACTAGAACTCCCTAACGACTACCGTTGCTCCCCGGAATTGCATACGCATTACTTCAGGGGGTGCAAGCGTCACTTAAACCTTAATCAAGTGAAAATCCAGACCGTCTATGCTAAGCACTGAACTACCGCCTGCTCGGCTAGAGCGCTTTGTATTTTCACTATGACCTCGGCTGCAGCGGCGATAGTCACTCACCTACCGAGGTCCCAGAAATACTCTGTTAATTTCATCCATCTTTACTATATGAACATTAAAGCAGTTTTTCAATTTTTTTTTAACCTATTTAAAATTTTAGACCATTGAAAACAGTTTAACCCTTAACCACTGACATGCGGTATACCATACCGCTCCAAAAATACATTCTGTTGTAAAACAAGTTTTACAAAAGATACCTAGAAAACCATCTGTGTGCCTTCAAGTAGTGTGTAACTGTACTTATTGTCAACTGCTGCAGTTTCAGTATGCTTTTAGTTTTTGAATTACGTTGACGTAAAGTTTTCTTGCGGTATCACGTACCGCATGTCAGTGACTACGTTTCTATAGCTAAAAGCGGTGCAGTTATTGTTGGTATTTTCTATTCTAATCTTTTTTTAAATTAATATCATTAATTTGTTACCTTAAACATTATTTTACCATTTCATAGCTGCTTACAAAGAGCAGCAACTCGTTGGCCCAGACAGCTCAGACACTTGTCCTACGAGGCTAGGCTTAAGTCACCAAATCTGACAACGCTTGAGACCCGAAGAGAGCGGGGTGACTTAATTCAATTATATAGATTTACCCACGATCTGTTTCCTTCTGCTGAAAATATGGTAGAACTATCTTCAGATCCCCGCTTACGTGGCCACAGTCTCAAACTCAAGAAAGAACCCTTCAGGACATCTCACCGCCAACATTTCATCTCTAACAGAACTTTTCAACGATGGAACGATCTTAGTGATGATATAGTGACTGCACCGTCGTTAAGTGTGTTCAAAAACAAAGTCGACTCATACTTAAATCCGGAGTGAAGTGCTTCTCGGGGTTTGTTGTTTACTGTCCATTGATGTACAGACTAGATACGTAAATTCATATATCTTTTGGAAAATTGTTTTAATTTAGGAAGATTTGTTTAATTTAGGAAGATTTGTTTAATTTAGGAAGATTTGTTTAATTTAATTATATTTTGTAATAGGTTTATTGTATGTTAATTTAAAGCGTTTTTCAATTTTTATTTTAGTATTTGTGATTATTTATATACTGTTACTTTGGAATCCATACTAATTTAGTCTATTTTTTTTTATTTTTCTTATATTTCAAGCATAACCGTAGTATTATTTATTTGTGTACTGTGCTTATAGGTTTATCCTCAGCATGTACAGTTTTGTAATAATAATAATAATAATAATAATATTCAAGTTTTGCTGTAATTAAGTTTATACAGGGTGTTGTGGCAATGTCCAACAATTATTTAATATGATGCATTATTTATAATTTTTTCGAAAAAATAAAGCTAATTTTATTTTAAGTGGTATTGTATTCTACAGAAGTGCTAAGAATAATACAGTAATTGATGTAAAAGACAAATACAGTGATATAGGACAGATTAGCATTAAAAACAAAGAATAAAAGGCACCGGTATGACATACCGCACGTCAGTGTCTACGTCTTGAAACATCCATGTCAGTGGTTAAGTGTTAAAGCTTACTACCAAAATAAATGAAAAAAAATATGTTCTCATTTAAAAATATCTATGACGTCATAACATTTAAAACAAATGATATCTATCTATATTCAGCACTGCAGGCCTTAAAGGCCCATGGCTTTTTTAATAATATTTTTCCATTTCTTTCTGTTTTTGGCTTTATTTTCCCAGCTCGTCACGTTGATTTCTTCCAAGTATCTCTTAACACACTCCCACCAGCTCTTTTTGGGGCGTCCTCTCTTGTTTCTTTCTTCAGCTTCTCCTTTTAGTACTTGTTTTGTCACTCTCTCACTTCCCATTCGTTCTAAATGTCCTAACCATTTTAATCTATTTGATCTGAGTATCTTTATAATTCCTGGCTCCTTGTAAAGTTCTTTTAACTCTTTATTGGTTCTTTTTCTCCAGCTGTTATTTTCCTTTATTCCACCATAAATTTTACGAAGAATCTTCCTTTCCCAAATTTCCAGCTTTAAGATGTCACTTTCTCTTAGCACCCATGTCTCGCTAGCGTAGCATAACACTGGCCTTACCACTGCTTTGTACAACCGCACTTTCACTGGCCATGATATTGAACTAGCACTGAATGTCTTCCTGTATGCACTGGCGCATCTGCTTGCTGCTGTTAGTCTTCTTTCTATTTCGTTTGATAGATCACCGCGTCTGTTGAATTCGGTCCCCAGATATATAAGTGTGTTTTCTTTCTTGAAGTCCAACCTTTCCCCTTCTTGTGTCCTTATGCTGAATAGTTCTATGGATTGGTGTTCTCTTCCCATTATCATATATTTTGTTTTCTTTTCATTGAACTTTAATCCTACTGTTCGTGCTTCAGCTTCTAGTTGAGATGCCGACCCTTATAATTAGAACTAATTTCAATAATTGTCATTAAATAACTTTTTGAGGTTATGATGCGAATAGAAATGTCGACCAACTTAAAGTCAAGCCTTACATTTGCGCACTTGTAATTGAAAATGTTTAGGCCTATGGCCTGGCTCTTCCTAAATCTCATTATTGGCTGCGGCGTCGAAACCAAAACACGTTGCCTGTGATTTGGTTGAAGTTTGTAGCGTTTTTTCTTTGGAGTTCCTTTATTCAACCATTTACAAGGACTAAATTGTGCATCTCTACTGCTGTTTTCACAATTACATGTAAGTAAAAATATTGACTTGTAAAGTAGTCTCTTAAGGAAATTTTAATTATTCATAGAGCTGCCTGCATTATGGTTAACCGCAAGAAACTAATTCGTAGTTAAGGACGTGAAAGAATCTATAGCGACTATTGCAATTTTTCTCAGTCGTTTTGCAAGAATGAGTGACTAAAGTAACCGATGTTGGCCTAAATACAGTTCAGGGAATTGCTAAAGGAGCCTAACAAAGTGGCGGAAGAAAATTTACTTCTCCAAGAAAACAAATTACTAAACTTAGCCCCAGGTCATCTGTCGATCAATATAAAGAAGAAGTAATCCCAAGTGTGATCTATAACTTTGCCATAAAAAGAGACCTACAATGGAAAGCTGTATTCTAAGTCGAACAAAATGAAGGGGGGCGTTAATTTCACTGAAAAATTACATTCCTTTAGGCAATTGGTACATAAAATGGGTTTTCAAGAGAAAAAATGTCAAGACAATAGGCACACGTTCTAATAGAGGAGAGAGAAATTCCAGCAAATTGTATTGAACTCTTAAGATAAAATATAAAGCCGAATGCTGAAATATTATGTACACTGATGAAATGTACTTGCATAGCTTCCATACTGTTCTAAATGTTGTGATGATGGTACCAACAATTGTTTAAAATCCCCCGTCAGTAAAGGGCAAGGATTGATTATTCTTCATGCCGGAGTTAGAAAAGGTTTCGTACCAAATTCATTCCTGATGTTTAAATCAGGACTTAAGAGACAGATGATTGCCACGATGAAATGAACCATTAAAATTATGTGAATTGCCTGAAAGAAAAATTATTGGCAAATCTTCAAAAAAGTCGGTTTGGTCATCGGTAATGCATCGTATCACAATGTCTGTACTGAGCCGAATTCAACATTTGTTTGGAAAAAGCAGACATGCAAAAGTGGTTATCAGTAAGAAACATTTATATTAAGTTGAAAAACAAAAACAATTGTATGGTACAAGAAAATTACATAAACCTACACATAAAAGTTATATGATTGACAAATTATTAGCGGAACATGGCCATACATAGTTCTACGATTACCCCCTTACCATCCAGAATTAAACCAGATTGGGAAAATATGGGTGTCAGTAAAGAACTATGTTGCTACAAATAATACAACATTCAAATTAGTAATATTAACACTTCTGCAGAGAATAATTTTGGAAGTGTGAGTGTGCAAGAATGGAAGACTATATGTGCAGTGGCGACAAACAGAAGTGGGAATACATTATGGATAACAGAAAAGAAATAATTATTACAGTAGACGACAGCGGTGAATCCGGTTCTAATCTATCATCTGAACAAGAAGATGATTTCGTTGAAGACAATTTAGGTTGTCAACCATTAGAGGAATCTATATTGTATTATTTTACCATTTATTTGATTAATTGACTGTTATTTTTTTTGTATTGCATTTTATGTATTTTTCTTTGCTTCACATATAAAAATAATTTCAGAAACTAGAAAGTCATTAAATTTTTAAGTTATTTAGAAGTTATTTCAATTTTATATTTTGCAAATCTAAATAAAATATGTTCATTTTCAAACACCATAAAAGTGAAAACTTATGTGACTTGATTCGCAAAGTGAAGGCGTTAATTATAATTATAACCAAAGGTAAAGGTAGGCATATAAAGTTGCCAATGTTGCTACTTTATCTGCCTACTCACATAAAATAACAAAATCAAACATTTCAGCAATAAAATTTAATTATTACTTGTGATTTTCATCCATCATAACCATGGAAGAATTATTTCCAACGTATCACAACTCTACCTCAATCTTGAGTTTTTACATTTCTACTAAAGTATTGTTTTCTAATTTTGTTACTTTTATTGCAGTATAAGTATTCGTTTGAAAATAAAATGTTATATGTTATTCGCAATAAAAATGGCTTTATGTGCTTTGACAGCCTTAACACATAAAGCTTCTATAAAAATATAATTAATATTTTTATGTATTTATTTATTTCTTTTAATATTATATCTTTTGAAGGGGAGTATAATTTTGAGTTGTTTTATGCTTTAAAACAATAATTGTGATATAATTTGATCAAGTATTTCAATGGTACCCCTCTATAATGGGTAAATTATTATTTAAACATTATTTTGAGCAATAAAACTTTGATAGTAATTTATTTACGTCCCAGTGTGTACATAATAAATAAATTAACAGTCCGTTAGCTGACATGCAGCCCCAAATCATAATCTCCTTTGGAAACTTCGCAGTTCATTTAATGTAGTCTTTATGAAAAGCTTCTGATTTACTCCTTCTAATTCATCTAATATGGTCTCCAATGAAGTCATAAAAAAAGTTAGAACTGATAAAATACAACTAAACACCATATAAAGGGTAATTCATATGTATGGTCAATGGTCATTAAATTAAATAGGTGTATAATGACCTCAGTAATAGCTTAACTAAAATTAATCGCATATAGAAAAAATTGCATTCATGTCTAGACAAAACTTTTGAGAACCAAAACCTAAACATTTTCAATTACAAGTGCACAAATGCCAGGCTTGACTTTTAAGTTGGCGACATTTCACGAGACATTAATAGCAGCAAAGGATTCCGCTTCTAGAGCCAGGAGAGACAAATTAACCCTCTTGTTATGGTCTACACACATTTTTTACATTACACAGTAATGTTTGTATTAAGTACACACAAATCTTAAACTGCAGCTAACCTAAATTTTTACCTTTGTACAAAAATATTGTTATAATTTTTTTAATCCCACCTGCATTATACTACCTCTAGGAACGGTAGCTTAAAGTGGTCAACGTGCACAAATTATTGGTCGATTTGACGGAATGCTTTGCTGCATTTTAGCGTCTTTTGACATTTCTATTCCGGCTTGCTTGAAACGTTAGTTCTTGAAGCCGCGAGATCGGATCAGAGTGCCAAGTGGGCCGCTTTTGGTAAGCAGAACTGGCGCTGTGGGATGAACGCCCTCGAGTCAGAAATTGCACCTCGGCCAAATAACGCATTTCTCTCCCTCATTGCATAATCTACTATTTCAAATTAGTTTTCCATAAATCTAGCAACAAACTACGCAATTTCTATAGTAACAGAACACTAATATCGACTTTTTCTAATAAAAATCACATTTCTTTAAAATATTCATATACAATACCGGGAGTATTTTTCTCATTTGCACCAATTAGCGTGAAATTGTGCAACAATTCCGCTAGAGGAAATTTTAATGGCGGCTTTTGGCCGACGAATTGCATAAATTTTTGCAAAGTGTTTATTGCTTCAAAATTGGTTTCGTGCTGTCGCACTCGACCAATTTATATCGAAGCAATCAATTTATATCGAAGCAATAAACACTCATATACTCTGACAAAACTTTTCGGCAATTCGTCGACCGCTCGCGGTATTGGATATGACTATTCAACGCACTGGTGGATCCAAGGGGGTGCGAATGGGGTCAATTGAATAAAACGAATGCTTACAGCATCCGCTCGTAATATTTACATTTGAATTTACTGAATGCTTTTTCAACATTCTTCGTTTCCAATAGGCGCAAATTTGCCCTCACCCCCCAGCGTTGGTGGGGTTTTCGTCGCTCGTTTTTTTCGATTCTGTGACCAGTCTAGTGTATACCAGTCTCCACTAAACAAAAGAATGAACTGTACCTGGTGCATAGTTATCGGCGCTTTTTAAATTTTGCTAATAACATAATGTGTTCATTCTTTGTTTTAAATTGTGCAACTAAATAGTCAAAGTTTAAAATATCCAAATCCTGCAAAATTTCTATTTCGTATGTGAAACAATGCATATTTTATAACATTTCGCGTGAAAGCAAAAACGTACATACTTGATTTGTAGGTAATTGGCATTTATACGGAGATCCCAAGCGTTACACAAAATAAGGAATTTTTATAAATTGAGAACCCTAACGTTCCCCGAAAAACGTGCGTATTTCCTTTCTCGGAAGAAAAATTACATGTGAAAGTAATTAAAATGCATTTTAATATTAGTATTTGGATAAATATACTTGGCTTGTCTATTCGTATATAAAACAAGGAGTTTTTGGTCGTTTTTTCTTGAAACGAAGCATGTTAAGTGGCTCAACTCGTTTTTCTTTTAATGAAAAACAATTGAATTTAGAGGTATGAAGTAACATATCAAAAACAATCTCATTAAAAGCGCTTTTCAAAAATTCATACAGGACCTTCCATTTGAAAAAAAAACGAAATTATTAAATTTGCTAATATTCAGCACCGTTATCCACTAGAAAGGTAGTTCACGAAAAGCATACTTTTTTGGTAACGTTTTTCTTTATATAATTTTTTCCTCTTGCAGTAGCCGCCTGAAATTCAGCATTTTTTGCATAAAATCGTTGATATGTATCTCCAAAACAACTAACATTAGACCCATACAACTTGATATAAAATTATTAGTATTTCAATGCAAAACTTTCAAGTTACCAAAATATAGGACATTTCATTTAAAACCCTGTACCCTGTACATTCTGTACAACCAAACTATTTTAGTAATGTGCACCACCTTTGTTACTTTGTATGCATTTGCAACTTTTATATACACAATATTTATGTAACTCTCATAGTTTTAGAAATATATTCCACCCGTATCCCCCCCGTCAATTTCAGACCCTGTATATAGTTTACCTTTATTTTAGTATAGCTAGATCGGTTTATTGTTCCTTCTTTTAAATAGTGTAAAGTTTACTTTTTTGTAATTTTTGTATAGCCTATATAGCTAAAATAGCGGTGCAATATTTTTTAAGTATAGTGTTAAAAAATCAAACATGAAAAATCAGTTTTTATTTTTTACCTCGTTTATTCTATAGTAAGTATATCTACCTTGTACCATCTCATAGTACGCATTACCTACCTAAACTATTAGTTTAGCCTTACTGTTCAATCTACAAAAATTAGTTGACACCCCCTTAGGAGTCTCTGGATCCGCCTATGATTCAACGAACAAAATTGACATTTCTTAGTAATTAATAAATTATATCACGTTCTCCTTGACTAGGTTTAGTTAGTTTAACAGCGCAATCGAGGAGGTCGTAAATTATATTAAATTTAAATCAAGTTGTAAAGTATATCGTTGGCATAGCGTCGCTATGTAAAATTGTTTATAAACAAATAAGAAAACGTTAGTAAACACATGTATGTGAAAAAGGTGTTCTTATTAAGAACATGAGTTCATCAAAGAGATTTGGAGATCAGGGTGCTTCTCAAATAAAGGAAGCTATTGCCGGAATTATGCCTGTGAATACAGTTGTCACATAAATCTGTGTGGAACCAAATTACACATTTTTGCGATGAAAGAAAATATGTATTACTAGATGAGTTAACTACGACAGAAGAATTAAATCATATTTTAAAAGACTGGGCTTTTAACATGAAACGGAAGGATGGTTCTGATTATAAGGAAATAAATGGTAGTAAAAGAGTTATGGAACGTAACGGCGAAATTGGTCAGTGAAATGTTTTATAAAAAATACCAGATTAGGGTTAATCCTTTCAACGACGAAGCTTTCAAAACAGCTAGAAAAGCCCGCGACGCCAAACGCAAGGAGCTGCAGGCTCTTTGAGAAAAAAGAAAGCAAAGTGCAGCGGCATTAACGGAATGCGAATACAAAAGCATCATCAATACCTGTAATGAAAATAATCCAACTGGCTTCAGAAGAAGCTTTTTTTTATTGCTAGTTATGAACTTGCTAGGCGTGGAGGCAAAGCTGTACGTTGTCACATCTTTTAATTCAAAGAAGAAACTGATAATAGTAGCGTGGTTACAAATAGAATAGAATACAACCCAGTATTCTTCAAGACAACTCAAGGTGGCTGCAGTAAATTAGCGAAGAGTAAATGGTTAATTGCGAACAGTAAGAATCCAGATATGTAAGGTGTGTATTTCTATATTTCTAATGACTAGTTAAAAATATTTGTTTCGTTATAAAATTCACTGTTTTAGATTGTACAGAAAGTTGATAGCGAAACGAACGCCAAATATTAAAACTACTAGATTTTTCTGTCTGTTAAACATTCCTGGACTGATGGAAGTACTGCAGCATGGTACAAGAATTGTTCTGCTGGAGAAAATGAAATTGCAAAATGGCTTAAACGGGCAGCACAAAATTGTGGCTTAGATGTGAAAACAATTAAAATTTCGAACCATTGTACGAGATCAACTGCTGTTTGTAATGTTACATGCAGTCTGCATGTCACATGTATTTATATAAAAGATATCCAAATAGTTAATTTAAAAAAGCTTGTGTACAGTCGTTGGGTTGTGAATGGTTACTGGTAGCCAAAGAGAAACAATAAACAGAATGATAAAAAAGTTCAATTTGAAACTCGACTCGAGACGGTCATATTAAAACTGATGGTGGTTCAATCCCAACCAATTGGTATTTTGAATTGAATGTAATTAAATAGTTATTACACAGAAGGTAACTGGTAATAATATAAAGTAAAATTCAGTAAATCAAACTGTCTAACGAGTCGACATAATTGAAGTGCTTTCATTTGAATATTGCAGTTATATTGTAAAGCAAATAACTTGCGATATAATTAAAGTAGAGCCTATCTGAAAGATAGCAATCACATCCAAAGAGCTTTTTGGAGGGGAGCTAGAGTTTCAACCAGCCAGGTTCCTGTTAGCTGTCCTGCTTCATTTGCTGAGGGGATTACATAGTCTGCTGATCAGGTACCCTAAAGCGACGTTAAGGTCAGCGACTGTTTTTATAACTTTTACGAACAACATTTGGAATACTTCAAGGAAGATTTCAATTGAGTATATAATATTAGTAAACTTGTATTTAGAACTAAGAATTACTATTAACTATCCAAATTTAATAGTGTTTTGAGTACTCGGCGAGTTTAGATCATTATACCTAGAAATTCTAACTTTTTGATTTAATTTAAGATTGGGGATGTAAATTAGGGATTTAGGGTTTTAAGAGTTATTAAAAGTTATTCGAAAACAAACTAGACTATCCTTACGTCATTGAAACATCAGTTAACATATCTAACTGTCATTGAGATATGTAGAGTATCAGTAAGGGACCTGAAAGAAACTATAACAATCGCTTCATAGTAATTGATTATGTAAGCAATTAGCTATAGTTGTTATTAAGAAGCACCATTCAGCTGGGGGTAAGGAGTTTTCAAATCAGTTCTACTGACTAGCCGGAGCAATATTTAATTAATTAGCAAAGTTATAGCTTGACAATATTTGTATGTCAAATATTGACGTTTGTGAGGTAAGTTATTATTAATTTATCACAACTTGTAAGCGAAATATTACAATTAACACCGCAAAGAAGGGGTTAATATTACATGTTTCACAATTAGCGAAGGCAGGTGTGGGTGACCAGCAGATTATAAAAATCACGGGTCACAGTAGCGTTCATTCGATTAAGCCTTATTTGCAATTAGATGAGCATCACCACCGATTTTTTGTTGAAGAAATAAGAAAAGAAGTGATTCAGAACCCTGATCCTAATTAATTCGCCTCGCTTCAACCACAAAATGAAAAATCAGGTCAAATGGCGGGAACTTCCCAGAGTTATAATATACACTATAATAAATGTAATTTTACAATTTACAACAAAGAATGTCTAATTTATAAAAAATTTAAAATATGTTTGTAAATTTTGAGTTCTTCCTCTTATTGTAGGCCAGTTGCCTGTTATAACCACCAAGTGGTTCTATGAGCCCTCTTTGCCCTTAGGCCGGGTTTACCAAAAATTTTGAGTTAAAAACAATAATTAATGTAAATAACAATCTGTTGACGTGAATAAATTGTTTGTCAAATTTGACATTGCTTATATCACACTTGATGACCAACTCGATTTGAAAAGAGGAAGTGTATCATACTCCGTCTCTTCAAATTGAGTAGGTCGTGTAATTAGATTTAATTTAGATGAAGTTGCAGGCTATAGAGTTGTTTCGATGAAGTATGCATTATTTTAACAAACAACCAAAATACACATCGAAGTTTGTGTACATTTGAATTTTACAGGAAGTTAAAAAATTTCAGAGGAAGAGAAAAAAATTGTCATTAAAATTCCTCTAGCGGAATTGTTGCACAATTTTACGCTAATTGGTGCAAATAACAAAAATACTAAATTATGACTGGTTAATAGTTAACGTGAAGGGGGTAAGTTGAATAGTCACTTCAATACCTTCTAGGAAGATATATCGGCTTATATTTTTTGATTGGTCAAGAAACGTCAAATTCTGGATTTTCATTGGTCACTTTTTGACAGATGACAGGTAAATTGAATAGTCATTCCAATATTGGAATTATATTACTTCTATTAGCAAGATGACCGTTCTTCGGACGGACTGCAAATATTTTGTTTTCTTCTAAATCTTAAACGAATTCTAAAATGCCCCCCTCCCCCCTCCTCAATACGTTAAACTAACAGATGCTGCAAAAACAATATTATAGGTAAACGAAAACAATATTCTTCCGAAAAAAGTTCTCCATAACTTTTTTAAAAGCTATTTAGCCCCTATCATATATACCGAGTGATTTTTACTTTTTTAGAAAATGGAGCTTTTCGAAATTGTCAAAATCCAAAAATTGCTATTTTTCGGAAATTAAGTAACATTTCAATGAGATTTTTTAGAGTGTGTTAGTTTTAGCTAACTGAACAATCTTAAGGCCAGAAAACACCTATTTTTTTTAACTTTAGCTAAAAATAAATTTTTAAATTTTTTAAATATTTTTCAAAATTTCACATATCAAGACTTAATATTAAAAGTTTTTTTACGTGAAGGCTTTAAAGATATATAATTGGAAAAAATAATATAAAATCTTAATTACTTCTTTAGATTTTTATTGTTTATCGAAAAATAGTATATTTGCATAATTTTTACGTTTTTTATGCAAGGCGCATTTTAGAAGAAATATTTTTCAATTCTAATTAATATCTAGTTAAATGGATTTAAGAAACTCTAATGTAGCGCTGTAAATGAATTACTGTTACAAAAATGCTGTAAATGTTCTTTTACAGTTGTCTAAATGTGGAGAATTTTCTTTACCCAATTACATGTTCTAAAAAATCTCCTCATTTAGACAACTATAGAAGAACATTTACAGGATTTTTGTAACAATAATTTACTAACAGTGCTAGATTAGAGTTTCCAGAAGCTATTTAAATAGATATTAGTTAGAATTGAAAAATATTTCTCCTAAAAAGGGCCTTGCATAAAAATCGTAAAAATTATGCAAACATACTACTTTTCGGTAAATAATAAAAAATCTAAAGAAGTAATTAACATTTTATATTATTTTTTCCAATTATCAATCTTTAAAGTCTTCTTCACGTAAGAAAAATTTAATTTTAATATTAAGGGTTGTTACCGAAATTTTGAAAAATATTTAAAAAACTGAAAAATTACTTTTTAGCTAAAGTAACAAAAAAAATAGGTGTTTTCTGGCCTTTAGATTGTTCAGTTACCTAAAGATAACACAAACAACACAAAAATCTCATTGAAAGCTTAATTAATTTCCGAAAAATAACACTTTTTGAATTTTGACAATTTCGAAAAACTCCATTTTCTAGATAAGTAAAAATCACTCGATATATATGATAGGGAGTAAATAGGTTCTTAGACAAGCACAAATTATTGACCAAAAAAGCTTTATTGAAATATCAAAAATTATTTTTTTCCCATATTATGCCGACCTTTTGGTGTACATTAAGTGTTTGTTTTATAGTATCTATATTCATATTAAGCATATTCATTTGCACTATCCTTAAATATCAACTAAAGCATTAACAAAATCATATTAATAAAATGAAAAAATAATAAAATTATAAAAAAACTATATTTAACAAAAATAAGAGGAAGAACAAAAAACGGAAATTAATAGTTTATTGAGTTTTCTCGGAACGTTGAAAATTTTTTAGCAATGATTTGGCATACTTTGTATGCAATGTGCTATCAACATTTGGGCAAAATTCAAAATTTTTCAAATGATAATGACTTAGTATTGTTTAAACTAAGTTATAAAAAGAAATGCTTTTTATAATGACATAATCCTGAAAGTTTGCGAAAAATGCCGTGACTGCCCTTTCGGGAAATTGTTTTATTTACAACCATATATGTAATGTTAACATTACTGACCTCATTTGAGTGCGGGAAGTCGTACATTTCCGCCCGCTACTTCCCGCACTCACTTCCCGCACTCGAGTGCGGGAAGTACATTACATATATGGTTGTAAATAAAATAGTATACAAACCTCGACAGGAAGTTTCCTTAGTCTCGAGAAAATAGCTGATTAAGACGCGAAGCGTCTCAATCAGCTAACTAATCTCTCGACAGTAATGAAACACTTCCCATCTCGGGCTGTAATATACTATTAGAAATTGCACCAATATATTATGCAAGTGGTCCGGTTCATTTGTTGAGCAGGATACAGGGTGTTTTATAACTTGAGACTTTCCTTGAAAGAGCGTCTAAGAGAGGCGAAATGTAGTCAATTGGTAGCAAATTGCTCTAAAAGTGTTATAATAAGAGAGATATTGTCTTATCTTTTTTACTATGAGAACTAAGAACCACTGGAATTACTGCACTGTTTTATTATTACTTAGTTGGCGTGTGTCAGCATTGTCATATTTTTGACGTTCGAAATAATCAATGCTAAAAATATGGCTCATAAGTATTCCAGTATCGAATTAACAGATATATTGTTAGTTTATGGGGTGGCATTGCAAAATGCAGCTGCTGCATCTCGTGTTTATAGAGAACGATTCCCGCAAAGGGTTGCGCCTGCTCCCAGAAGATTTATTGAACTTCAGCAACGTGCTAGAGACACTGGACAATTACTACCAAAACGAGGACGTGATGGTGGCTCAGGTAGGGTTGTAGGAGACGAAGCTGAAGAGGAGATTTTAGAAATTGTGGATCCAGACCCATCTGTAATTACAAGACATGTTGCCAATCGAACCGGCATTTCTCATACCAAAGTATGGCAAATTCTCCGAGAAGACCAACTATACCCTTATCACTTGCAACGCGTGCAGGCTCTGATGTCTGCAGATTATCCTCAGAGAACAAGAGTTGGTGAATGGCTTTTGCGCGAAGATGCTCGCACACGTCTACATTTTAAACAGTTTTACAAAAATCAAACTAAGTCATAACACATAGAAAATGTGTAAAAGAGTACAAAATACCTGGAACTGAAATAATTCTGGAGAAAGGCACTCATAGCGGGTATAATATAAATAAATAAAGCGTGCACAGTCACCGAATCAAAACAGGTTAACATCTGTATCGAAAGCATTTTTTTTGAGTTAAATACTATTATCAGGTTGGATAGGACACTTTCAAATAGAGATAAATGGCGTTCCATTTTACAAAAGATAATTTCCAAATTTCTTGACAAACACCTGTTAAAAATGTTCCGATATCGACAACACCACGACTCAAAATTGTTTAAAAATGTCACTAATGATGTTTTCACATATAATATCATAAAAGCATTAATTCTTGCCGGAAATTTTTTTGAGTGCGTTCCAACAACGTCGTGTTAATTTGCCCGAGCGGGATGCGAGGGCAAATTAGGATGTTGTTGGAATGCACGAAAATAATTTCCGGATATGAATAAATGCTCGAATGCAGATTCGGTAAGAAAATCGTAACGCCACAAACCCTAAAAGGAAGTAATGTCTACCTACAAAAAATTTCCAAGAAATTTTGTTGTTGTCTTGGTTACGGCTCGTGAACTAATTTTTCTATTGGTCATTAATGAGTGTCGTACGATTTTCAAACCAAATTAAGAAATTTCCGACGAAAATTACGGACAGCAAAAACTCCCATTTTTCGTGTACGATTTCAAACCCTTCATTTTTAACAATTATTTTTCAAAACTGCTTTCCCAGAAGGCATGATACATATAAAACTTGCGTATAACTTCCACATCTGAATAATAATGCAAATAAACTTACATGTTGCGAGACATAATGGCGAAATCGAACTTCACAGCGGATCTTCTTCTAACTTCGAACACACACCCGCACAATCAAACAGAAAATGTGTTCAGCTGAATAGCCAGGACATTCTGTATCGCTAACGAATGAAATATATAACGACTAAGCTTAGAAAGCGTGGGGGAAATTCAAATTACGGCGGCGCCGTTACAATGCGAAACTGTCCAAATAATTAAAAATATAGTCAGTTATAATATCACAAGAGCATCGAAAATAATCGATTATTTTACGAGTAACGAAACGTAATCTGCGAAAAACCACGAGAGCGTAGCTCGAGTTGTATTTTAAGGATTACGTCGAGTTACGAGTGAAAAATAATCATTATTTTCGATTGCTCGAGTGGTATTCGGTACGATTATATAATGAAGAGACCGATAATAATAAACTATTTTATTTCTTAGGTTGGCACTGTTTATGTTGGTGGCACTGTAAGTCTATGTCAAATTCGACGTTATCAGGTTAGGTTTTGCGTCAGTTTGTGTTAAAACTGACGCAAAACCTAACCTGCTAACCTCGAATTTGCAATAGACAGTTATTACATCATGGCTCTAGATTATTATTATCTATTATTTTTGCTTTGTTGGACCCACCGAAACACCGAAGTGATTATACCACGTCGTCAAGGGTATATCCGTTTATCTATACCTAGTAACTAAGTAAAATTCTCAATTACTGTTGGCCAAATTTATGATGAGTTATATAATCAGTTATAATATCACAAGAGCATCGAAAATAATCGATTATTTTCCGAGTAACGAGACGTAATCTACGAAAAACCACGAGAGCGCAGCTCGAATGGTATTTTAAGGATTACGTCGAGTTACGAGTGAAAAATAATCATTATTTTCGATTGCTCGAGTGGTATTCGTTACGATTATATAATGAATAGACCGATAATAATAAATTATTTCATTTCTTAGGTTGGCACTGTTTGTGTTAGTGGCACTATTTATGTTGGTGGCACTGCAAGTCTATGTCAAATTCGACGTTATCAGGTTAGGTTTTCCATCAGTTTGTGTCAAAACTGAAGCAAAACCTAACCTGCTAACCTCGAATTTGCAATATACAGTTATTACATCATGGCTCTAGATTATTATTATCCATTATTTTTGCTTTGTTGGACCCACCGAAACACCGAAGTGATTATACCACGTCGTCAAGGGTATATCCGTTTATCTATACCTAGTAACTAAGTAAAATTCTCAATTACTGTTGGCCAAATTTATGATGAGTTATATTATCAGTTATAATATCACAAGAGCATCGAAAATAATCGATTATTTTCCGAGTAACGAGACGTAATCTACGAAAAACCACGAGAGCGCAGCTCGAATGGTATTTTAAGGATTACGTCGAGTTACGAGTGAAAAATAATCATTATTTTCGATTGCTCGAGTGGTATTCGTTACGATTATATAATGAATAGACCGATAATAATAAATTATTTCATTTCTTAGGTTGGCACTGTTTGTGTTAGTGGCACTATTTATGTTGGTGGCACTGCAAGTCTATGTCAAATTCGACGTTATCAGGTTAGGTTTTCCGTCAGTTTGTGTCAAAACTGAAGCAAAACCTAACCTGCTAACCTCGAATTTGCAATATACAGTTATTACATCATGGCTCTAGATTATTATTATCCATTATTTTTGCTTTGTTGGACCCACCGAAACACCGAAGTGATTATACCACGTCGTCAAGGGTATATCCGTTGATCTATACCTTGTAACTAAGTAAAATTCTCAATTACTATTGGCCAAATTTATAATGAGTTGTATAATCACTTATAATACCATGAGTAGTCAAAGTTATGTCGACTATTTTTGCGGTGGTGTCACGAATGTCCATTGCGCTTTGATACGATTAGGACGAGTGCGCTAGCACGAGTCCTAATCCCAAGCGCAATGGACATGAGTAGTGATACCACCGCAAAAATAATCTACTTAACTTTGACTAAGAATGGTATTCGAGGGACTATTTAATGAACCAAACTACCTTTTCAAATTAGTTTTCAGTAAATCTAGCAACAAACTACGCAATTTCTATAGTAACAGAACACTAATATTGACTTTTTCTAATAAAAATCGCATTTGTTAAAAATAGTCACTTGAATACCTTCTAGGAAGATATATCCACTTATATTTTTTTGATTAGTCAAGAAACGTCAGAATTCTGGATTTTCATTGGTCACTTTTTGACAGATGACAGGTGAATTGAATAGTCAGAAGTAATACTATAAATACTTCGATATTATCGGGTTATATGTCGATAACTTGTTGCACAATAATAAAAGAGTGTCAGTTTGACAGGTTAAATAGTCCGACCGCGTCAGCGGGAGGATTATTCTGTCAAACTGACACGATTTGTTATTGTGCAGGAAGTTTGAGACGTATAACCTGTTCGAAGTACGAATTGTATTCGATTTGATTATTTTTTGAGTAATTTTAATATTAGGTTCAAATAAATATTTTATTGGCAGCTCGATTTGTTTGTATTAACCTAGCTGAAAGTCATCTCCATGAAAACAACATCAAGTTGACAAAAGTTATGTATTGCGTTGCCTAGTGAAGTTACTATAGTATAATCGATTTTGTATAATCGAAATTATACAAGATAACTTAACTAAATCCAGTCTTCTGATTGGTTGAGATCGCTACGAAAAAAATAATCCTGGAAATACACCAAGTCAAAAAACAAAAGAGTAACGTTATTTTAGTTACTTTTTGCATGTGTATTCTTATTTCAGTTTTTAACAACAATCGTGTTAATCGTGGTAACGAATATACATGGGTGAGTCAATAATTATTCACAATTCAACGTTGAATCAATTTACTATTTAATAATTCGCACCCCAGGTGATGCCTTTGGAGATGCATTAATTGTTAGACAGGAATACAACTTCTAAGAATTATATTTTAGTTAAAAATTTATTAACAGCAATCAATATGCATTATGTAAAAAAGGAATAATTTTTATTCAAAATCATTTTCATCAAAGCTCATTGACCCTTCGTCCGACGTATGGCTGTCTTCTGAACTAAAAGTAATTACAACTGGTGCAATATTGGAAGCATCTATATATTTTTCGGTCTCCCACGCTGAAAAGATTACTTTTTCTGTATGTCGAACATAATTATTCCAATGTTCATCACTAACAGCATCTAACGCCTTAGACCAGACATTTACTACATCCTCTGAGGATGATTTAGTTTGTAAAATTTCTGCGTCATACAGCCGTTTAGCCTCTCACCACACCATTTCTATTGCATTATAATGGCAATGATAGGGCGGTAATCTCAAAACCTTGTGGCCATGTTGTGCTGCGTGAATGTCTAAATGATATATTTTTTTTTCGGTAATTTCAAACTTACTATATCCCATATTTCATCTTTCATCGTCGTCTGTGGGTAATCAATGCCCTTAATTTGTAACCATTGGATCATTTTCTCTTTTGTCCAGCTTTGGCAAGGGACTTCTTCTTGGCATCTAGAATGATAACTGGCGTTATCCATTACAATTAGCGATGGTTCATTCGAGCTTAGTATCAGTTTAGTTTTAAACCACTTCTCATAATTGTTTGCGTTCATATTGTCGTGATAAGTCACCACTCTTGGTTTTACTTTTAAAAATCAAACATCCATTCTCATTTCCTGCATTGACGATAATGTATCTAACTCCGTCTCCCGTTTTGTTGCTTGCAGTAGCCATTGTTCCGTTTTGCCAAGTTCTTCTGTTACCACCTTTGCTGAAAATCCAAGTCTCGTCAATAAATACCGGCTTAAAATTCTTTAAACTTTTCTCTTTTGTATATTGTCTGAAGAATGACGTACGCTTGCCACTAATAGACGGGTGTTCTACTAGAAACTGCCTGTTACTACTTCTCTTGAATTTGAAACCAATTTTATGAATCCAGGTATTTACTGATCTTGGTGAACAGGGAAAATCTGGCCATTCTTCCGAAAATCGTTGATGGAGCGATTTAATTGTTACGTGCTCTTTTTCAACGTACATCTTGTGAATTATTTCTCGTAATGAGTGTAAAATGGTGGGATTACCTTAGTTTTGTTCTCTTTGGCTTTTTTCGAAACTGTCTCTGCATAAACTACATCTGAATAAGTAGATGAATTCTTTACCCGATAAATAGTTCTTTCGGAAATTTTCAATGCTTCGGCTGCTATTTTCATGCTATTTTTTTCCTTGAGCTTGACAATAATTATTATGTCTCTCAAAGTAAAAGACTACATTCAAAATTAAGTTTTTAGATTGGTCACTAAAACGTTTCATGTTGGAAGAAATTTAAAAAAGCAAGGGATAAATTTAATCTAATAATTTGTCAATGCTTAATGACAGGTGACGTTTCAATTATTAAAATTTAGTTACGACGTTCATTTTTCTAGTATACTCTATTCACTATAGTCCCGGATTGTCAATGTCAAAATCCAATTAAAAACCATCCTTTATATCATGGTTAATACTTTTAAGTCAAGCTATGGGTAACTAGAAACAATTAATTGAGCTACTAATGTCAAAACTATAAATTATAGGTTATATTTTGCACGAACTTAAGCAAAAATAAATAAAAGTTGCCAGGTAACAAAAACGCAAATTTTCAAAATTACGCTTTTGCGTTGTCCAACCTAGTAGTAACAAAAAAACCAATCGAAATTCAACAGTGCTGCCATAAAACGTCATTTTTGACAATCCGGGACCATAGTGAATGGACTATAATTTGCTTTTTCGTACACTAGCATTGAAAGAGCTACTTTGCCGTACAATTTATTAATCAGAAAGTTGCACTTTGCGGTATTCGTACGGCAAAGTAGTATTTTGCGGTATTCGTACGGCAAAATAGCACTTTGCCGTACGTTTCCTTAGTTACAACACATATAATATTACATTACATTAATATTACTCTACTTATTTGCTATATACGAGGATAAATTTAGTATTCCGTTTTGTATGCTAGTGTACGAAAAAATATTGTACGAAACTCGTATGAAAGTGGCTTTTCCATACTCGTCTCGAAATTCCGGACTCGGCCTAACGGCCTCTTCCGGAAATATCTCACTCGTACTGAAAAGCTCCACTTTCTATACTTGTTACGTAAATTACTATTCTCGTCCAGTTTACTATAAATAAAAAGAGAAGGAATTTTGACTTGGTGTATTTCCAGGACTATAGTTAACATCACGTGATCTACGTGAAAATTCCCGCAATTACCGTAGTGTAATTAGCTAATTTTCTAAAATTTCACGAATATTTTGATTTGTTAAACCGTGTGAGCAGTGGCTTGATCTTGCTGACAAAATCCTTGTTGCAGCTGATTTGTATCTCGATCTCAACATCTCTGCAGAGTTTTAGCACTAAAACTAAACCTGATGGACCTATCTAATCAAAAAAGAAATTGAAATTCAGCAATTTGTTATTGTTTATCAAACTTTCTTGAATCTGCTGACAAGACAATATAAAATGCACCTGTTGTTCTCCAGTGGTGGCAAGTAATTCATGCACGTGGGGACAGTTTTAAATTATTTTTGATAAAAGAGTGGCGGGTAGATGGTTGACCTTTTCGAAAGGATTTCATAGACATTTGCGGTGGCGTATTAAACATGGTTGCCGCCAGAAGCCCTTTACAACGCTGCGCCCATATTTTACTTGTATTGGAAAAATCCAGAAATTACTTGCTGTGATCGTTTTAGGTTGCAATTTCCAGTATGTTTTATTACAAACGTAAAACAGTTTTTTTGCATAGTGATCATGAAAGTCGTCTTTTTTTAACGAAAAATCACATCGAAATCGTGAAAAGTACACTTTCTTAAATATTTTATTGAAATGCCAATTTGACAGTTGTAAATTCCGAAGGTTTTTTCGACTAAATTTCAAGTTACAAGAGGTCACTATTCAAAAAAACTAGGTGTACAACACGTCCTTTTTGCAGTAAAACATCTGAAAATTTAAACAAACAAATAATTAGAGAAATAGGTGAAAGAATAAGCCTCACATTTAATACATACCAGAAAATGTACAGTATTAACTTGTAAGGTTGTCTTTTAGCAAAAAATTTTAGTAAGAAAACATATGGGAGGAGAAAAAGAAAAGAAAATCAGAAAATAACCACAACCCCATCCTTTTTTACATTACTTAGTTAGCAAAGTTTGAGTTTTGAAAGGAAATTGGAAAAATATACTTCAATTTTAAACAAGAAATTATAACGAAACCTATTGAATAAGATACAACATGTTTTGTTTCTGGTATGTATTAAATGTGAGGCTTATTCTTTCACCTATTTCTCTAATTATTTGTTTGTTTAAATTTTCAGATGTTTTACTGCAAACGGCTTGTATTTTATATTTTAAATTATTTTATCTGATGGAGCTGGTATAACCAGCGAAACGTTATAACTGGATTTTTTTTTAAATAAAATTTTAATGTGTTTTTGACAATACAGATTTCTGATTGAAACTTATCTTTAATGTAGAAAATTCAAGTAGCTAAGCTAATACAATAACAAATAGCTGATTTCATCTCCAAATTACCAATTTATAAAAAATATTGTGTGCAAACTCGTGCTAAAAGTGTTATTGCACTCGACATGTTATGAAACTCAGCCTTCGGCTTCGTTTCATAATTTTCATGTCTCGTGCATAAACGGCCACTTTTAGCACTTGTTGCACAAATAGCTATTTTAAAATCTTTAGAATTTTTTAGTTGAAACGAGAAATTGATGACCAAAACCAGAAATATGAACCTTTAAACTGGAAATTTTTGCTTTTTAGAGTGCAACTCTTTACTTTTAAACTAGATCTTAATTTGTAAAAATATAGTTTTACGTTTATATTAGAAATCTGGACTTTTACACTAGAAATATCGATTATTAAATAAAAAATATCGATATTTAAACCAGAAGCAGTGGCGTATTATAGCAGAGGTTTGAGAAGCCTGGATTTGTGGTGCAAAATTTCAAGGGGCACCAAAATGTAATGAATGATCAACAATAGTTATTTTTTGTCCTTTTCGACTAAATTTCGAATGATCACTATGCAAAAAACTATGTGTACAATACGTTTTGAAAGTCCCTTTTTTCATTCATTTGCAAATTCATGAAGAAAACTATGACTTTACTTTTTTTTTACTGTCAAATTGACAATTCACAATTTCATTAAAATAATTAAAAAAGTGTACTTTTTTAACGATTTTTTGTTAAAAAGTCATACTTCACTATTTTTCGTTTAAACACGATGACTTTCGTGATCACTATGCAAAAATAGTAGTTTATGATACACGTGGGTAAAGCTACTCTTTAGGCACGAGTGGGGTAGAGTTAAAACGCGAGTGAGCGAGCGTTTTAAGCCCCGCGAGTGACTAAAGATGCTTTACGCATGTGTATCGTACAATATTTTATCTACGATAGAATCTACGAGTAGAAAACACGGTAAATATAAAAAAAAATAAATGTAAATTAGGATTACCACCAACCGGTCGTAATTTTGCGTGTTTTAAAAATTTTAAAACACGTTGCTACTGACAACGTGCCTAATGAAATTTTTTAAACACGTTACCACTGACAACGTAAGCTAATGAACAGTCCTTTTACAAACTTAAAATTGCCAACTAAAAGGCAATTTTACACACTGTCGTAGATAAAATACTATTGTACAACTAGTTTTGAAAATCATACTTTTTTTCATGAATTTGCAGCAAATGAATGAAAAAAAGTATGATTTTCAAAACTAGTTGTACAATAGTATTTTATCTACGACAGTGTGTAAAATTGCCTTTTAGTTGGCAATTTTAAGTTTGTAAAAGGACTGTTCATTAGCTTACGTTGTCAGTGGTAACGTGTTTAAAAAATTTCATTAGGCACGTTGTCAATAGCAACGTGTTTTAAAATTTTTAAAACACGCAAAATTACGACCGGTTGGTGGTAATCCTAATTTACATTTATTTTTTTTATATTTACCGTTTTTCTACTCGTAGATTCTATCGTAGATAAAATATTGTACGATACACATGCGTAAAGCATCTTTAGTCACTCGCGGGGCTTAAAACGCTCGCTCACTCGCGTTTTAACTCTACCCCACTCGTGCCTAAAGAGTAGCTTTACCCACGTGTATCATAAATTACTATTTTTGCATAGTGATCACGAAAGTCATCGTGTTTAAACGAAAAATAGTGAAGTATGACTTTTTAACAAAAAATCGTTAAAAAAGTACACTTTTTTAATTATTTTAATGAAATTGTGAATTGTCAATTTGACAGTAAAAAAAAAGTAAAGTCATAGTTTTCTTCATGAATTTGCAAATGAATGAAAAAAGGGACTTTCAAAACGTATTGTACACATAGTTTTTTGCATAGTGATCATTCGAAATTTAGTCGAAAAGGACAAAAAATAACTATTGTTGATCATTCATTACATTTTGGTGCCCCTTGAAATTTTGCACCACAAATCCAGGCTTCTCAAACCTCTGCTATAATACGCCACTGCTTCTGGTTTAAATATCGATATTTTTTATTTAATAATCGATATTTCTAGTGTAAAAGTCCAGATTTCTAATATAAACGTAAAACTATATTTTTACAAATTAAGATCTAGTTTAAAAGTAAAGAGTTGCACTCTAAAAAGCAAAAATTTCCAGTTTAAAGGTTCATATTTCTGGTTTTGGTCATCAATTTCTCGTTTCAACTAAAAAATTCTAAAGATTTTAAAATAGCTATTTGTGCAACAAGTGCTAAAAGTGGCCGTTTATGCACGAGACATGAAAATTATGAAACGAAGCCGAAGGCTGAGTTTCATAACATGTCGAGTGCAATAACACTTTTAGCACGAGTTTGCACACAATATTTTTTATAAATTGGTAATTTGGAGATGAAATCAGCTATTTGTTATTGTATTAGCTTAGCTACTTGAATTTTCTACATTAAAGATAAGTTTCAATCAGAAATCTGTATTGTCAAAAACACATTAAAATTTTATTTAAAAAAAAATCCAGTTATAACGTTTCGCTGGTTATACCAGCTCCATCAGATAAAATAATTTAAAATATAAAATACAAGCCGTTTGCAGTAAAACATCTGAAAATTTAAACAAACAAATAATTAGAGAAATAGGTGAAAGAATAAGCCTCACATTTAATACATACCAGAAACAAAACATGTTGTATCTTATTTAATAGGTTTCGTTATAATTTCTTGTTTAAAATTGAAGTATATTTTTCCAATTTCCTTTCAAAACTCAAACTTTGCTAACTAAGTAATGTAAAAAAGGATGGGGTTGTGGTTATTTTCTGATTTTCTTTTCTTTTTCTCCTCCCATATGTTTTCTTACTAAAATTTTTTGCTAAAAGACAACCTTACAAGTTAATACTGTACATTTTCTGGTATGTATTAAATGTGAGGCTTATTCTTTCACCTATTTCTCTAATTATTTGTTTGTTTACATTTTCAGATGTTTTACTGCAAAAGGTTTGTATTTTATATTTTAAATTATTTTATCTGATGAAGCTGGTATAACCAGCGAAACGTTATAACTGGATTTTTTTTAAATAAAATTTTAATGTGTTTTTGACAATACAGATTTCTGCTTGAAACTTATTTTTCATGTAGAAAATTCAAGTAGCTAAGCTAATACAATAACAAATAGCTGATTTCATTTCCAAATTACCAATTTATATACCAAAACAGCTGTAACCCCAAAATTTAAATAACAGTATTCTTTCTATGACCTTAAATTTACTGTTATTAATCCATAAATGTCGATTTAATAAAGGTTTGCATTTATGACAGTTATAATGTATGTCATAATAAAAAGATGGCCTTGACGCGCAGGTGAATGTTTCTGGAGCCAGTAGCTGTCAAAGTCAGTTATCAAAGGTAATTATAAATGTACACAGTTTACTTTATTCATTACATAACGCTTTAATTATTTAAAAAACACTTTTTAGAATACTGCATTGGTAACTAGCGTTTACATAGTTACAAACGAGTCCGGTAGATAAAATTTACCGGACTAGACCAGTAGCAGTAAAACTACTACTGGTCTAGGCCGGTAAATTTTATCTACCGGACTCGTTTGTAACTGTAACTGTGTAAACGCTAGTTACCAATGCATTATCCTAAAAAATCTTATACGATACACGACCGGTAGCATTTTTATGGCCTTGCCAAACATACAGGTCTCGCCCTACGGGCTCGACCTGTAAAGTATTGGCGCGGCCATAAAAATGTTGCTACCGGTCTAATAACGTAAATAGCTATTACCTATAACGCAAGAAGTAACTAGAATAACTTTACAACCTTACTTCCATTTTGAAATTGTAAATTCCACACCAGCTGTTTACTTTTAACACATGGGTTCAAAGTAAACAGCTGATTTCACTTTTAACACGTTAAATTATAAAACGTCACTTTTAGTGAAAAAAGCTAGAGCAAAAGCCATACTTTTAGTAGTGGTCGTAGAAAAGACACACTAAAGATGAAATTTCTAATCTATAATTTGAGGTTTCTTAATTGAAAGTCGAGTTTTGTTTTGGAAATTGAGATTTCTGGTTTAAAAGTCGAGATTTTTTGTTTAAAAATTGAGATTTCTGGTTAAAGATCGAGATTTGTAATATAAAAGTTGAGATTTCTAGGTTAGAAGTAGCAATTTCTCATTTAAAATTAGATATTTCTACCTGAGGTTAAATTTTCTAGTTTAAAAGTTGAGGCTTTTATTTTAAAAGGTGCGAATTCTAGTTTAAAGATAGAGATATCTGGCCTAAAAGTTGGGATTTTTAATTGCAACGTAAAACATTCTACGTTTATAAATTATGATTCATTAAACTGTTGCACTCTAAAAAGTTTAAATTTCTAGTTTCAAAATTGAAACTTCTACTTTAAGTCGAACTTTCTAGTTTCAAGTAAACATGTCTAGTTTCAAAACAAATTTTCAATTTAAAAGTATGACATCTCTGCTGTTGAAGTAGCAATTTCTCGTTTAAAATTAGACATTTCTACTTGAGGTTAAATTATCCAGTTTAATTTAAAAGTTCAGGGTTCTATTTTAAAAGGTAAGAATTGTAGTTTAAAATGTGAGAATTCTAGTTTAAAGGTAGAGATTTCTGGCGTAAAGTCGAGATTTCTAATTTAAACATAAAACTTTCTAGTTTTACAAATTAAGATGACATTAAGGAGTTGCTCTCTAAAGTTTAAATTTCTAGTTTCATAACTTCTGCTTTAAGTCGAATTTTCTAGTTTCAAGTGAACATGTTTAGTTTCAAAACAGACATTTCCAATTTAAAAGTATGACATCTCTAGTGTAGAAGTAGCAATTTCTCGTTTAAAATTAGTCATTTCTAGTTGAGGTTAAATGATCCAGTTTAAAAGTTGTCCTATTGTAAAAGGTAAGAAGTGTAGGTTAAAATATGAGAATTCTAGTTTAAAGGTAGAGATTTCTGGCGTAAAATCGAGATTTCTAATTTAAACATAAAACTTTCTAGTTTTACAAATTAAGATTCATTAAAGAGCTGCACTCTAAAAAGTTTAAATTTCTATTTTCAAAATTGAAATTTGTGCTTTAAGTCGAAATTTCTAGTTTCAAGTAAACATGTCTAGTTTCAAAACAGAATTTTTCAATTTAAAAGTATGACATCTCTGCTGTTGAAGTAGCAATTTCTCGTTTAAAATTCTATATTTCTACTTGAGGTTAGATTTTCTAGTTTAAAAGTTGAGGTTTCAATTTTAAAAGGTAAGAATTCTAGTTTAAAAGTATAGAATCCTAGTTTAAAAGTAGAGATCTCTGGCGTAAAAGTCGATATTTCCAATTTAAACGAAACCTTTCTAGTAGAACAGGGGCCGCTATCCCCTCCACTTTCAATTGATTGATCTAATTAAACCGCGAATTAAATCCGCGATTTGATCTAATTCCGCGAATTAAACCGCGGATTGATTTAATTAATTTTCGCGTTTTAATCTAATTAATCACATATGAAGTTTGATATTTAATTTTGATATGTGCTACTGATTAAATTACGTGGCGGCCATTTTTAATTTGCTTCCGGAATTACGCGGCGGCCATTTTCAATTCTCGCGCGAATATTTGAATTTGAAATTTTTCCCGATTTTTTCCATTTTTTTACTTCCTTTTACGATAAAGGAAGTATTGGATTCACCCCAAAAATTCTAAATTGAGTTTTCAACAGATCTTCACGTTTTAGAGTCCCCTGATCCCAAAAAACATATTTTTTTTCATTGGTCTGTGTGTCTGTGTGTCTGTCTGTGTGTCTGTCTTCTGTCTGTGAACAGAATCTCTCAAAAACGTTGAGGTATGGCGTTGAAACTTCATATATAAGTTTTGTGTACTATGTAGATGAGACAGCAAGCTTTTGAAGAAAATCGCATAACCAGAAGTAGGTGTTTACTCTTGTGATTTTTCAGTTTTTTTCGATTTTTTCAAAAACGGCTCTAACGATTTTTTCAAACTTTACATTTTTATTACATTTTTAATGTGCATTGACGTGAGATAGGCGATTTTCCAGTTGAATACTTCTAAAGTGGGTTTCTTCTGTTTTTTTTTTCTATTTTTTTTATTAACTCCTATTTTAAATAGAACACCCGGTATATTATTACATTTTTGAATTCTGCTTAAGATTTTAGAGAAAATTTGTCTCTTCAACTAACGCTCTATTTTGTACTGTTTTTGTAGAATTCGTAATTTTTGAAAAATTTTGACAAATGCTTAAAAATTAAAAATTAAATTTTTAACTAATTATAAGATCACTGTAAAAGGAAGTTGTGTGAGTGTATCACACCAGATTTTTAAATTTAAACTTCCTGGGTGTCGGCCATCTTTGTTTTCTGCGCGCGCACTTCTCTCGGATGCCAGTTTTAATTTTAATTTAGCGCCCTTTTTGAATTTCAAATTGATAAATCTGTCTCTCTCAGGTACTCATGGGGCGTTGGTTGTCTCTCTTGCATTCACAGGATGGATGTTTAATTTAAAAAAATCTCTGGCGGACTCGGATTTGAACCTGCTACGTTCGCATCCACATTGGAGTTACATCGACCTATGCCGCGACGCCACGGAGTGCTACGGGATTTAAAGGGTTTGAACAGAACGCCATTTCACTGTTCTGACTCCAGACTTTAAAACTAAATATTTTTTGAAAAATATAATTTATAAGAATGGCATTACATCGTCTATGGACTTAAAAGGTTGAAACAAACTTAAAAAAACTGATTCCATAAGTGGTTTTGCTAGAATTAATCATTTTAGTCCCGTATATAAATACGCGTATTCTGAGTGACGCGCATGAATGGATTATCAAGATTCCCATTGTCCCTGCCTACTATATAGCGAAACCACTGCCAAATTAGCGGGGAAAGAAGAACTTAAATAATTGTTTGAGGTTATGAAACAAATGGAAACTTCGCATAACTTAAAAAGCATGACATTGGTTCACTTGTAATGTCAGTTTAAATTTTGTCTGAAGAAATTACAATCTATGTGCTTGTTTAATTTTATTCTCAAAGGTCATTATAATATCAAATTTTAAACTTTGAAGTGGAACGGGTGCTATGGTCAAAGAAATTTCTAACTGTGTTCGTGTAATTATTCAAATGTAAAATGCAATCAATTACGAACGAGCAAATAGACTTTTAACGTTCGATTATTTTATGAAATAAACGAGCTGAATTATTCAAATGCTTTATTTTTTAACCGCTGCTGTATTTTATTAAATTATTTATAAAAACCGACGAAAGTTTGAAAGCTATATGAATATCGGTGCGCCTAATTTGTTTTTGTACAATTTGAAGCCTTGAAATGCAGGGTTTAACTTGATTGTTAACACAGACAAAGGAATTTGCTATGATATCACCGAATCTGCAGGGGGGTCAGCTTGTCTGCGCTCATACTTTACGTAAAGTGGAAATTTCCTCTCGCTTCCACTCTCTGGCGCCCGTTTTTGAATTTCAATTGGTAAATCAGCCATATCTCTCTGGGATTTTTATAAGAAAACTGCATCTTGTTTTCCAACAAATCGGTGCAGGTTTGATGGCACGACGGTCTTTTTAATTTGTAACACCGAAATTGACATGTTTGGTTTTTATTTTATAAGTAAGCGTCTGAAATTGTGTCATTATATCGATCAAAACTGTGTTTTAGTTTTAAAAATTCCAGTATAAATGCAAACGGACGAAAATAAAAACGCAAACACTTTGTAATAAAGAAATATATTGTTATTAAAATAAATGTGTTCACAATACTCGACTCTTATTTCTAAAAAACTACATTAACCACATGTGAATAATTATTTTAAATCGTGAAATCCGAGGCGTCCATTTTTGGATTTGATTACGTCACACCGAAGTCTCCCGCCTCACTCATCGCAGCTGTTCTCTCTCGCTCGCATTTATTTAATTTAAAAAAAAGCTTTTTGCGCCGGCCCCAAGTCGGGTTTGAACCCTAGTTGTCACGAGATTGTCATGTTTGGTTTTTATTTTATAAGTAAAGCGTCTTAGTTACTTTGAAGCACACCTTTTATAAAACGCACCAGTCAAATTTAAAATAAATCACTAGGTTTTGGCGAGGATCGACATCGAAATGACAATTTAATAATAATTTTCAAAGTACATTACTCTAACTTGTTGCAATTTTAGTAAGCTTTGAATAAAAACAGCACTTTCATTGAAAAATCTTCCGCAACCATCATTTCGATAAACAAAATTTCAGTTACGTAGGCTCATTGTTCATTTTTATTACGAAAATTAACTCAAAATTGAACAAAAATCACGCAATTACACATCATCTCGCATAAATTTTTACAAAAATCGGCATCATGTCATAAATTATACAAAAAATGACATTTCAATTCAACACACGATGAAAATGTAATAAAAATCACGCAATTACACATTATCTCACATAAATTTTTAGAAAAATCGACATAATGTCACATAAATTATACAAAAACTGACATCATGTCACTTGAAATTATACAAAAAACGACATTTTTATTCAACACACGATGAAAATTGAACAAAAATCACGCAATTACATATCATCTCACATAAATTGTTACAAAATCGACATCATGTCACATAAATTATGCAAAAATGATATTTTCATTTAACACACGGTGAAAATTTAATAAAAATCACCCAATTACACATCATCTCACATAAATTTTTACAAAAATCGACATCATGTCACATAAATTATGCAAAAAATGACATTTTAATTTAACACACGATGAAAATTTAATAAAAATCACGCAATTACGCATCATCTCACTTAAAAAATTATCACAATTCGTTTTACAAAACGATTTATAATAACGAAAATGATGTAAAACAGTTTTAGAGTTATTTCTAAGCATAATTTTGCAAATGTTTTACACTTTTTTATAAAATGTATCGCACAAAATTAAACGAATTCACAATTTTTTAAATTATATCACGCCATTATGAATTCATACATTGATTTTTTGAAATTTTACACTTTGTAACTGTAAAATAACTTCAAATACTAATATTTTAGCTTTAGATTTTGTAATTATTGCAGATTCGTGAAAAACAAAAGCAGAGTAGAAATAAAAAACACAAACACTTTGTAATAAACAAATATATTGTTCTTATTTCGTATAATACTTAATATTATAAAAATAAATGTACAGCTGAATGTCTTATTTTCTAAAAATCCGCTAGCAATTTACAAAACTGTAGTTTGAGGTGTACAACATTTCAAATTAAAAAAGCTGCAAGTAATAAAATCAGAATTCGTTTACATGGGATCGTAGAACAAATTTCATTGTGGCATTTTAAAGTTTAAGGCGCTCCCAATCCAGAATTCCATTCGTATTTGATGTTGAGGCCTCTGCCTTAGAGGTGTTTTTCTAACGGCCCTTTTTTGGAAGTGCTTCCTAATCGACGTTTTTTCTGACTGCACCTTTTTGATGTGGACTTGGATGAGTAGCTGGTGTTTTTAATTTATATTCTAAATCGGACTCGCAGTTATCAGTTTCCATTTCGGTTTTTCCTGTAGTACCAGTCGGGGTTGGCTTCTTTTACTGTTTAGGTTTAGCTAGCAGCACATGAGCAACGTTAAGGCCTTTGATGTAATCAGCAAACTGTAGACGTCCGGGTGGATTAATAGTTTTTCGAGGCCTCAGAGTGTCGTGAACTAAATCGACTATGTTAGACGCCGGTAAAATTTCACCCTTTATAGTAACGGTACCCTTGTGATCCCAGCTCACATCGTTTGAGGCACTCAAAATGCGTAGGAAAACTTCAGCTTTTTTCTTAAAAGTTTTGGGAAGTGTAGATAAAATAATGGCATTTGATAGGCTGTTACTGATTGTTTCAATAGGTATTTTGATTGGCTGCCGTGCCTGGTTTGTGAAATGAAGGTATCTTTGTAACACTTGGCTGTACTGCCCCCATTTATAGTGATCAGTTAATTTGGACTTTAAAACTTTTTGCATCTCGTCATCAAGCTGTGATAATATATTTTTCTCCGCATTCTCGCCAGACTTAAGGCGTTGGACAAATTCCGGTGATACAACCAATATCTTCCGCGCTTGGTCCATTTTAGTCGAAAAAGGAGCTCAGCCGTTTGTTCTGGTAGAGCCGTCGTGAATAAACTAACTTAAAATCATGACTTTCATAATAAATATATACAAAAAAATATGGCAGGTACGGGAATCGAACCCGCATTCTCTCTCGAGATCAGAACTTAAATCTGACGCCTTAACCATTCGGCCAACCTGCCTCCCTGTATAAACGAGCACTCTCTGATTAATTAAGAAAGAAAACATATAGTTTAAAAGCCTTCTATTTGCAATTTCATACAATATTTCATATAAATTAAGTCATATACAAATTTCTAAATCGGGTTTATATATAGGGTGCGGCAAAATATACCCAGCTATGGAATATTGTTATAACTTTGTTATTATTTTGACAACTGTCAAGAGTGAAGTTTTATATCAAAGTAGAAAGATACAGAATTTTTTTATATAGCGTTATTCGGCTCAACAACGAGCAGAAATTGTTAAATTGTATTTCCAAAACTCTTCTTCTAGAATTTCAACTCAAGCGCTTTTAGGCAAGCATATCCAAATCGAAGATCTCCACACGGAGAAACAATTCGACGTTTAGCAAACGAAGTTTTACAAAATGGCACAGTAAGTGATGTAAATCATACTGGAAGACCAACCAAAAACTTCCACAATAAGACGTGCAGCGCAATTGGGGTTGTCTGTGAAAGTTTTTGGTTCTGCCTGAACATCAGCCCGAAGAAGCTCAATATTTTAGTTTGAAGTATCAGAACGAGGTCTTCCAGTATGCTTTACATCACTTACTGTGTCATTTTGTAAAAGTTCGTTTGCTAAACGTTGAATTGTTTCTCCCTGTGGAGGTCTTCGATTAGGATATGCTCGTCTAAAAGCGCGTTGAGTTGAAATTATAGAACACAAGTTTTGGAAATACAATTTAACAATTTCTGCTCGTTGTTGAGCCGAATAACGCTCCATAACAAAATTCTGTATCTCTCTACTTTGATATAAAACTTCACTTTTGACAGCTTTCAAGGAAATAACAAAGTTATAACAATATTCCATAGCTGGGTATATTTTGCCGCACCCATTATATTTATCGAAAGACTTGATCCTCAGCTGACATTTTATTATTATTTATAGTGATTCGTCATCGCTGAATTTTACAAGAATCAGCCTGTCTGCTATGTGACGCACGCAATGTTTCCATACCTTCTATTTTAAAATTTTATAAAACCAGAAGCCCAAACTGATGCCGCACTAACTCGTTTTAAACCATTGTACTCTGTTACCTGGTGCGGCTGCATCCTGGACCTCTGGTTTTACAAATTTTAAAATAAAAAGGGGTGGAAACATTGCGTGCGTCACATAGCAGACAGGCTGGTTCTTGTAAAATTCAGCGATGACGAATCACTATAAATAATAATAAAATGTCAGCTGAGGATCAAGTCTTTCAATAAATATAACCCGATTTAGAAATTTGTATATGACTTAATTTATATCAGATATCAGATCAAATATTGTATGAAATTGCAAATAGAAGGCTTTTACTATATGTTTTCTTTCTTAATTATGCAGAGAGTGCTCGTTTATACAGGGAGGCAGGTTGACCGAATGGTTAAGGCGTCAGATTTAAGTTCTGATCTCGAGAGAGAATGCGGGTTCGATTCCCGTACCTGCCATATTTTTTTTGTATATATTTATTATGAAAGTCTTGATTTTAAGTTAGTTTATTCACGACGGCTCTACCAGAACAAACGGCTGAGCTCCTTTTTCGACTAAAATGGACCAAGCGCGGAAGATGTTGGTTGTACGAAATTCCTAGAATCGGATACCTACAAGCCAATATTCACAGAAAGGTTTTAACTTTTAAGAATGCTGAAATCCATGTTGTTATTATAAAAAAGAAAGAAAGAATAAGTTCATTTAATTATTTATTATCTATAAAATAATCAGTTATTACAATAGATTTGTAGTTCACTATTTCTTAATATGTAAATTTTTTTTTTATATAACGATTGTTGATACAATGTATCCATCTAGTTTTTACTTTTAATAGATGATTTCTTCTTACTAGAAAAAAAAAGTCAAAAATTTTTACAACTCTGATGATGTGAGTCGAATTATGCCAGGTAAGAAAGATTTTGTAGCAATGAAAGTAAATGGAAAGAAGGAACATGTTACGAACTATTCAAAAAAACTGAATCAGCTGCAAAAATTGGGTTTTCAAAGTTCGCTGAATTAAGACCGAAGAATTGTATCTTGGCTGGGGGAAATGGAACCCACTCCGTTTGCGTATGCACAACGCACCAGAATGTAAAATTAATGATTGTCGGCGGAAAGCTGAAAGAGGTAAAGATTGATGAAGCTACTGATCTTGGTGATTACAAACAATGTATGTCACAAATAATGTGCCAAGAAAAGACCACTGACTGCTACCTAAACAAATGTGAAAAATGTCCAGGAGTTTCAAAACTAAAAGAAATACTTCTGAACCACTTTGAAGAGTGAATGATAGAAACCATCACATACAAACAATGGGTTTCCGTGGACAGATGTACAGTCGTGTGCAGATAAATCTGGGACAGTGTTTTTTTCACATGCAGATTCAGTTAAGAATTTGAAGAATATTTCCATGGATTTCCTCTTATCAGAGAGAGTTACGGGTTTCAGTACCTGTTAAAGTTTAATGTAACTCTTTCTGATAGCAGGAAATCCATGGAGATATTCTTCAATTCTTAACTGAATCTGCATGTGAAAAAAACACTGTCCCAGATTTATTTGCACACGACTGTACATTCGAGACATTTTGCAAGACTGTGAAAGAATTTGTGGACAGTTTTTGTGAACAACTTGTTGGACTAAAGAAACATTCATTTATATCCAGACAGCAATCCAAGTACTACAAAGATTTAAAAGAACACATCCAAGAAGATGAAGCAGTTGTAAGTTTGGACTTTTCAGAAAACTACTCTTTCGTTGTCCAAGACGAGGCACAGTCCTTCCACTGGACCAATGACCAAGCTACTGTGCACCCTTTTGCTGTTTATTACAATGAGAAAGGAGAAATTAAGTACACAAGCTTTGTAATTATATCAGAATGCTTGATTCATGACTCAGTAGCAGTCCATTTATTTCAAAGGAAATTAATATCTTTTCTGAAAAATTATGTTCTGCCCAGTTTGAAAAAGATTTATTATTTCTCAGAGACGGTTCAGCAGCACAGTATAGGAATCGAAAAAACTTTATCAATATTTGCAATCATAAAAATGATGGAATTGAAACAGAGTTGCAACTGCTCATGGCAAAGGAACTTGTGACGGCCTGGGAGGGACCGTCAAACGGCTTGCAGCAAAAGCAAGCTTGCAAAGACCGTATGATGAACAGATAATGACCCCTTTACAACTGTTTCGTTGGAGTGAAGAAAACATACCGAAAATTAAATTTGAATATTGCACAAACTTGGATTATTCAGAAGAAGAATTTTTTTTGAAATATCGTCTGCAAGAAGCTGAAACTATTAAAGGTACACAACAGTTTCATACTTTCATTCCTCACAGTTTGACTGAATTGAAGTGTAAGATTTTTTCCTCGCGTGACGACTCTTGCATACAAGAAATTGTGGAAGGAGGTAAAACATTGCCAATGAATAAAATTTCGGGTTATGTTACGTGTGAATATGATCGGCGTTGGTGGCTGGGAAGTGTCCTATCGAAAGACAATGTAAGTGAAGATGTAGAATTAACATTTCTACATCCTTCTGGCCCTGCTCCCCTGTTTGTTTTCCCACGCAAACCTGATGTCTTAAAAGTGAACATAAAACAAATCTTAACTAAAGTGAATCCTAACACAGCTACAGGAAGAACATATGTAACTTCCCAAAACGAAACCGTTGCAGCAACAAAGAGCTTAACTTCAAGACTTCGATTCACCTAATCATCAGTTAAGAAATACATAGTATGTAGGCCTACTTATTGTACATATACTTACTTACTTCATCTGGCTCTCTTCTACCGTTAGGTGTCGAGGGATTGGACGGGTCTTACTTGCAGAATAGCTTCCATCTCTTCCTCTCCTTCGCTGTTGACACTGCATGTCACCAGCTGCTTCCTTTTTTCTCCACTATTCTTGCAATTTCCCCATTCCACGTTTTCTTTGGCCTTCCTTTTGTTCGTTTCTTGTCCGAGCCCATTTCCCACAGTTCTTTTACTTTTCTACCTGATGCCATTCTTACTATATGTCCGAACCATCTAAGTTGTTGTCTTTCGATTTTTAGTTGTACCGGTTCCACCCCTAAACGTTTTCTTATGTCATCGTTTCGAATTTTATCTTGTCTAGTAACTCCAGCCACTTTTCTTAGGAATTTCATTTCGCAGGCCTGTAGTTTGCTCTTTTGTCTTTTCGTAGTTACCCAGGATTCGCAGCCGTATATTAGAGTTGGTACAAACACAGCGTTAAACACTTTTATTTTGGTTTGCTTCGACACTTCTTTCTTTGTAATGAAGACACGGTTTAAAGCACTGAGAAGTCTGGTTGCCGCACTTATTCTGTTGTTCACTTCTCCTTCCACTCCTCCTTTTTCTTCGATTACTGCTCCCAGGTATTTAAGCTTATTTGATTGTTTTAGCCTTTCATTTTCAACCTGTACTTCTAGCACCTCTGCTTCCCTCGCTATCACCATTACCTCCGTTTTATTCGTGTTTATTTCCATTTTAAATTCTGCTGTGGCGTCCTTCCATGCTATGATGCTTTTTTGTAGCTCTGATTTACTATTTGCAAACAGAATTAGGTCGTCAGCGTACATCAGTTCCTTGACTTTCACAGCCTTAAGGTTCCTCGTCCCTACTGTTGCCCCCTTTACTTTGTCATCCACTTTCTTGGATATTTCGTCCATTATAACTATAAACAACAGTGGGCTGAGGATACCTCCCTGCCTAACCCCTCTGCCAATTGTACATATTAACATACAGATTGTCCGAAATCCGGTTTGAACATAGGAAATTAATGAGTGCGACAAGGAAGATATAAACAAAATGAGTAGCAGGACAAAGATAGAACGTAATCATGGCTAGCTAAATTTTTAAACTAAAATTAAGTCAATGAAACAAAAACACCTCTGTCAAATATTTTATCTGTCATAAAGAGTATAAAGTGAGGTTTAAATAATTACAATAATTATGTGAATAGTAAACAATAGTATATTTAAACCTCACTTTATACTCTTAACAACAGCTAAAATATTTGACAGAAGTGTTTGTTTGTTTCATTGACTTAATTTTAGTTTAAAAATTTAGCTAGCCATGATTACGTTCTATCTTTGTCCTGCTACTCATTTTGTTTATGTTTTCCTTATCACACTCATTAATTTCCTATGTTCAAAACGGATTTCGGACAACCTGTATATAAACCTTACATTAATCCTAATATGAAAAATGTGTATTTTATAAACTGTTAGCTTTTGGTTGGTCATTACATAATTTAAACATTTTTTGACTAAATTAATGTATGCGTTATAGCCTATGAGGTGTCCATTTCCATTGCAAGCTTATGTATACTGTCTTCCATAAAAATCGCAACACCTAGAATTAATTAAGCGATTTTATTGAAATTGTTATAAAATCTCTATTTGGATGAAACAAAGTAATGATTAAAATTTGAATAAAAAGTATCGATCGGTTGTTGTTTTTTCTTCGTTTGTTTGTTTACACTTAGTAACAACAAATTTTTAGAACAAAAAACAATCGGTGAGTAATAACTGTCAATTTTGCGAATTGTTTGATCACTATTGCCTTCTGACTATAACAACAATGCGAAGAGTTCATCAACGTGAAAATTATCGTCAATTAAATGATTTTGAACGTGGTCGTATTATTGGCATGAGAGAGGCCGGACTTTCTCTTAGAGATATTGCTAGCCGTGTAAACCGTAATGTTGCAACGGTGTTGAGATGTTGGTCCAGATGGTCCGAAGAAGGGGTTCAACAATGTCGCCCTGGATCTGGACATCCCCGGAGGACTACTCAATTAATTCTAGGTGTTGCGATTTTTATGGAAGTCAGTATATATTAATTTATTTTAATATGATCCCATAAAGATCCCAACTTGAATTTTTGGTCACAATTTAATAATAATATTAGGAATTCATTGTATTTTTTTGAAAATTTTCAATCATATGCGTTTTTGGGAATTCGC
The DNA here is from genome assembly GCA_940337035.1 of Agriotes lineatus. Taxonomy (NCBI): domain Eukaryota; kingdom Metazoa; phylum Arthropoda; class Insecta; order Coleoptera; family Elateridae; genus Agriotes; species Agriotes lineatus. The sequence continues at coordinate 246,536 of CALNHX010001061.1, forward strand.
TTTTAAAATTTTGAGTTTGAAAGTTGAAAATTTTAAGTACTTGAAATACCGTCATGTTGGATATCAAATTAAAGCTAATTTAATTCTGAACAGAATGGTTTTTATTTTACCTTTCTATCGTGATTCTAGCCAGAGATATTAAATAAAATGTAAATCCATACATGCCCAAAAACACATTTTTTCTTAAACTTTGAAATAAAATTTTGAAAAAACCGAATGACATAAAATTTTTTTTTTCATATTTTAATTGTGATTCATGTGATAATTCATTAAACTAAAAACTATTAAAAAAGAAAAACAATGGGGAAAATTTTATTTTTTATTTTGATCACTTGATATGGAATGACCCAGAAGCATACTATAACCTTGGCACTATAGACTCCAGATCGTTGGGAAATTTTCATGCAGCTTCAGGAATGTCCGATTTTCTTATTGTGTCTGCAAACATTATTAAACAAAAATGTATGCAATTACTACAGGAAGATGGGACAAGCATATACATAACTATTATTAACCAATATCATTATTACACACCAATTGATAATGATGAATAGGTATCGTAAATGAATATCTGCAAATTGGAACAATAATTTTAAAATTTATTTATAACAGGCTCTTTTTCAGATTCGCTATGCTGTAGTAACTTTTGACGAATCTTCGACGGTCGAAACAGTTCCAACAATATGGTTGAATGATGCCAGGACAAAGTGTTGGTGCCCACCAAAAAACAAAACAAAAACTGTTTCAAATTTAATAAAATTAACTGCAGTACCTAATTCTGATTCTTGGGGGTCCCTTGATGTCAGTGTTATTAAAATTTATGGTAAAAATTCCACACAAATTAAAAAAAATATATATTTTTTTAAATTGGCTTTTTTGTTGTTTTACCTACAATCTTGCCTTTTAATTACTTTGTAAAGTGTAATTTTAGTTTTGTTTATATTATCATTGAATTCTGTTCACAGATGATGTAAGTAATGCACGATGCAAAGTCGATAGAATAATCAAAGAGCTATCTATCATCGGCATCAAGTGATGAATGTTTGGGAAGGGGACAAAGAAAAGTAAAACCAAAAGCCCTTGGAACTGATCAGTTTGTTGGTATTGATTTACATTAAATTCCTTATGAAAGCAAAAACTGTGCAATATCTTTAGAATCTCCATTAAAATCTGCACAAGGTATTGTATATTTTTTGTATTAATCAAAGTGATAAGCTTATGTGGTTATAGCTAATCGTTGATATATTTATTGCAGGACAGCAAGCAAAGCCTCCCATCAATCCAACAGAAACACTATCGATATCGGAAACTATTGCACCAGCAGCAAGTAGGTGCATTTTAACCATTTTATATTTTTAATGTGTTATAGAAGATATAAAGCATTATTTTACTTTTGAGTTCAGTCAAATGAGGGCAATGTGATTTTCCAGTACGAAATAACTACCCCACAGCCTACGCTTAATGATATACACAAAGCACTCGAAACTGGATTTACCTCCGTTATAAAAGAATTGGCAAGCATGCAAGAGAAGTTAAAACCACAGTGTGCAAGAATTTCAGCATTGGAAAATAAAATAAAAAATTTCACTAGTCCTACTCCCCCTAATGCACTTCTTGGTGATGTCACAGGTTTGTCACTTGCTGAAATCGGGCAATTAAAGGAATTTGAAAACAAGCTGTCTGATGCAGAATTTTCCAATTCTTTTGTGAGTATTATCGTCATTGACTCTCTTTTACAAGTTCTAAGATACTTTTCAAAGTTTGACAAAAAATTACTAAATAATTATTTATTTCTTTGTTCTAGAATAACCAAATGAAATTACTTCGAGGAAAATCTGATGAATTTATTAGGAGGATGTTGGCAAATTCATTTACCAATAATTTGGCGGCCATTAGTTCGTGGACAGGCATTCGAGGCAGTTTTGAGATAAAATCTCTAAAGATTATATTAGCAATAGAAGGTATTATAGTTTAAAAATCTTGTTTAAGGTTTTATTTTTTCATTTAAAGCGGCTGTTAATTTTAACGACAATATTGTGTTTGCAGTCTTTTTTTAATTAAATAATTTTGAATCTGACGTAGACATTTTAATTTGCATTACAGGTGTAGCACGGACATATCATCCAGACACAACCAAGAAAGAGGTGAAAGACTGTGTGGCGTTATGGTTTCGGAATGCTAATCAAAGGCTAAAGCGAGATAAACCTAAAGATGATATGTAATTATTATTAACATTTGTGTAACATGTGTATTGCAGGACTTCCAGTTAAGTCGTTTCTTGTCATACTTTAAATTTAAATTTATTTTTGGTCACTTGTACTTTTTAAAATACCATTTATTTCCAACGCTAGATATTTGTTAAATATTGCCCCAAATGTATACAGGGTGTTTATGTTTTAATGAGCAGGATTGTGCCAGAATGTAGAACATAAAAAATAAAGCGATCTGTTTTCTCAAATTCCAATTTTTAAGGGGCCCTTGAAAGGTGGCCCCTAAAAATAGTTTTTTTGTGAATATTTAAGGAAACCCTTGACCGATTTGGATGAAGTTTGGTATATAAATTAATCGAGTGAATCTACACGTACATCAAGCAGTAATTTGTTTTGTTTTCAACAACACAAGAATAATTTTTTAAAGAGAATTTGATTCTACAACCAATTCTGTAATAAAATCTTAAAAAAGTTACAGTAGAAAAACTAAGTTAAATTACTGCTTGACGTAAGGTGTAGATTCACTCTATTTATTTATTTATATACCAAGCTTCATTCAAATCCGTCAAGGATTTCCTTAAATATTCACAGAAAACTATTTTTAGGGGCCACTCTTCAGGGGGCCAATACGCCCATTAAAAATCAGAATTTGATAAAACAAAAAAATACCGGGTCACTTTATGTTTTGTGTTCTACATTCTGGCGCAACCCTGCTCATTAAAATGGAAACACCCTGTATAATATTTTATGTTCTTGATAACGTTCAATAAATTATTTTTACAACGTTTTCATATTTATTTGTGACTATACCACTCACATTCATGATTAAACTGTATGGTGCTGTTTAAATAAGTGATTAAATTCACAGTATTGCGAGACGCCTAAAGTCGGGGTGACTGGCAATCCTTTTAGTTAAAATACACTCGGACACGAAGACTAAAGCTAGTGTTGCGAGATTAATAAGAACACTTAAGTACCAATACTTGCATTTATTTTTCTGCCGTTTACAGAACACTTAAGTTTAATACCGTTGTTTCTTAACTTTACTTATTTACATTTTCTTATTAACTGCCTAAATTCTAAGTCCAGTTTGATCAAGAAAGCTCGGTGGGCGTTTACAAAGTTTCCAATAAACCTATCAGAGCTGGTCTAAATTTTGGACTTTTGGCACGTACATTCGGACGTGACAGTTCATAATAGTTCTATGAATTTTAAAAGTTTGAGGCTTTCCCACGGTGAAATGTGGCCCGCTCAGACCCTCGCAAATTATCGCTATAAAGGTTTACAATTCTACTAAAAGCATTTGGTCCCAGCTGCAAGTAAATTTTTATGATCGAGTTGCAACCGTTGCTTCTTCTAATTACGTACCGGTCATATACATCACTCAATATTTCGGTTTATGAAGTAAACCCTGCATAAACTTACTCTAATCTATTCGTTAGATTGGAATATCTCCAGCTTCCCAAGCGAAAGGCACGTTTCTAAACATCCGCTTGTTGTAATTTAAATATGACATTTTGCCTACGAATTTTACCTTAAAATATTTATGCTACAGATGGCTTACAGCTAACTAAAGTACAGTATATTCCTACATAGTTCATTTCATTAAAGAACGCAAATCGTAACAACAGTAGCTTCGGATTATGTTAAGAGTGCCGATTTCCGAAAAGCATTTCCGACGAATTTAGTGTTGCCAAAAATGTATCAAAACTAATGTGAGTGATATAGTTACGACGAATACGACTCGTGACGCGATTTTTCTTTGATAAAATTGTGGTGCAAGTGAACTCGTGCTAGTTAAGATTTAGGTAATTCCACTCGTGCTTTGCGCTCGTGAAATTACCATCTTAACTGGCACTCGTGAACTTCCACCACAATTTAATCGAAAAATCACGCCCACTCGTGGTATTATTTATGTAAAAAGCAGTCATATAATAATATTTTTTACAAGAAAGTTTACTGGAAGCCCTGGTACCTACGTTTTATTTTTGAAAAATAAGTTTTATTTACATTTGCATGAGGATATTTTTTATTCTAAAAATACAAATTTGTAACTCGACTAAAACATTTTTAAAATAATTTAAAAAATCGTTTTTTAAATGACTAAAATAACGACTTTCAACACATTAAAAACAAATTTACAATGTTATCTAATCGTTTTATGTATGTTTTTACTAAACGTTGTAAAAACGATTACAAAATGCTACATAAAAACAACTTTATAACATTTTTGTAACGATTTTGAAATGAAACGAGGTAGTAGGACATTTGCTGTTTTTGTAGCATATTTTAAACGGTTTTGTAACAAATTTAAAAACGTTTCATTGACACAAGAAAACAATTCTGTAATGTTAATAAAACAATTTTGTTCTGCCTGGGTAGACGGTGCTCCTCCGTATTTTGCTAGAAATGTTAGAAACTATTTACATCAAATCTTTCCTAATCGCTGGATTGGTCGTGGTCAAGATGCTCCTGTTAAATGGCCATCCCGTTACCCTGACCTTACTCCCTTGGACTATTCAATCTGCGGATGTATGAAAGATTTTGTGTATAAGGTTTCGATTTTGAGCGAGAATCATTTAAGAGAAAGGATCCTTCAAACTGGAGAGGAGTTCAGGCTGAAGCCAAATATTTTTCAAAACCTAAGATTTTCATTAATAAAGAGAGCTCGCAAGTGTATTAAAAAAATGGAGGCCATATCGAGCAGTTTCTTAAGACTGGCTAATTTTTTTTATTTGTTTTGTTTCTACTTTTACTGTTATGTGAAGAAAATTTGTACTTGTAAGTTCTTAATAGGACGAACAATTTTATCAAAATTTGATAAGAGACAAAAAATAATCCAAAATGCATGATTATCTCAAAAAAGATAGCTTGGCAGTCAGTGGCGTAGCTACTAAAAAAACAGGGGAGGTCAGTGGGTACTGCACCCCCCGTATTTTGATTATTTGACAGTTGATTTTGTTTTGCTTTTCTCAAAAGATGTGACTATTTCTGTTGAAGCGCTGTACCAAATTTGAAATTGATAGCTTATTAAATACTTCACTTATTAAAAATAATCAGTTTTAAATTTCAAACTTAGACATCGCACGTGCGGATCTAAAATGAAAAATGGCATTATAAAAGTCATATTATTTTTGCTCAAGGAATATGTGGTTAACGGATTGGCTTCCTTTTTACGGACACCCTGTATATAAATTTGTAATTTGTATACCAAGGCACTCAAGTTTAGCTTTTTATCACGAATGTGGATTTAGTTGCCGAGCCGGGTAGGGCCAAGGCAAATAAACTACATGAGGGATAAAAAGCAACTTCACTGCCGAGGAGTATATTATGTTTTATTTGAAATCGAGAAATCGTTAAATTACATTAACGAACAATTATAGGTTATGTTAACGTCGGTTGATGTTCATCTGTCGCCTCGCCACCTACAAAAAAGTCGTAAAATAATGGATTGCTTTACTGCCGATTTCTCGTATTTTAATGACGATTTCAAGGTATTTTAATACCGATTTCAAATAAATGAGTTAGTTAAAATGTGGCGGGGTTTATACCGTTTGCTCACAATGTGCTAATTTTAGCACAATTCATAACTGAAAAACGGTTGGTCAGAAATGTTTTTCAAAAACACCAAAAATTTTATCAAAATTCACATTGGTATCCAAAATCAAATTTTTATATGAAAAAACAAAAAATCATGCGTGAAAGGGTTAACGCTTAAATGTATTTTCCTTTTATTTCTATGTTTCTAAAGAGTAAAACATTTGGCAATGCCAAAGCTTTTACTGTTTAGAGTTGGCAATGGTTACAAAATACCGGTAAATTCCCCAACCCGTTTGATCAGCACGGCATGCCGCACTATTTTTATTTTATTTGCATTTCGGTGAGGCACCTGGAAAGTACTTATTATACAAGTAAAAAATAGTGTTGTGAGCGTTGTAGCTTGTGCCTTTACCTTAAATAGTAAGTCAAATAATACATATTGGATCGTTCTTTCTAATGATAGTGTCGATGGTGATGATTCACAGACACTTACCCCTACCAACATTTCTAATTGAAGAAAAAGGCTATGCGTATTTAATAAAACATGGTTTAAGGTGCCCGAATATTCTGGTTGGCAAAATGAAGAAAAAAATCCAAATGAAGTGAGATGCATATTAAGTGAGGTATTAGAAGCATTTTTTTGCAAAAAAGAATCGACAGAAGAAGAAATGGTTACACGCGTCCAGCTTACAACTTTATGCAGTGAAACATAATTTATCGTACAATTCAACATTTTCCCGGCATGATGGACTTATTAATAAAATAATCGATTTCTATGAAAATCCTGATGAAACTGCCAATGGAATGTTTGAAGCTGTTAAAACATCGTTGACGTCTTTAGGTTTGTCGTTATCACAAATTTCTTCATTATGGGCCAATAATACGAATTAGGATTTCCAGTCCCGGAATCCGGTCCCGGTACCTTCCCAGGATTCTACCAAAAAACCTATTCTAGAGACCACACCCAGCACAGGCAAAGTCCCGAGACTATGTCAACATCATTCGGGTGAAGGTAATATTTGTGATATGGCAACGCACAATATGGTCAATCCCACGACACTCACCATGTGCATCCATGACCACAAAACAGATGTTCGGTGCACAAAACATTATAACCTATAATCATGTGTTTGTGTTGTGTCCCATTGTGCCCTGTTATTTCATTGGTTTTGAGTTGACTTTTTTTGGACTTAAGGTAAAAGCACCAATACCTGACCCTGACCCATTGAGACATTTTTGTGATAAATAACGTTCCTTTTTAAGATTTTTCTCATTTAACCTAATAATCATTTCATACAAACTTTTAAGAACGAGTGAACGTTTGCAGCACGGCTGATATGTGATTTACGGCCAGTTTCATAATCAACTTTAAATTTAAAGTCAATTTGAAGTGAAAAATCTTCTTCTTCTTCTTCCTCTTATTGTAGGCCAGTGGCCTGTTATAACCACAAAGTGGTTCTATGAGCCCTCTTTGCCGTTAGGCCGGGTAGGTGGTTAGCCTTGCCCGTCGAAATTGAGGAAGAGTTCCCTTATTAGGGGTTTCATAATAAAACTTTAAAGTTAAAGGCGCCTTTAAAGTCACTTTAAGTTTAAGCTAAAGTCCTTTAACTGCTCAAAGTTGAACGTAACCTCAAATTATACATTGTGTTCATTGACATTTAGTGGTGAACCGCAAAAAAATGTTATTTTCAAGTAGCTCAAGTTCGAGTTCATCTGATGATGAAGTTATTGTACGGAGGCCCAAAGTTTATCGAGATCGTATTGACCATATAAATAGGTGGAATCACGGCCTTCTGGATTAACGTGCATGCCGGCTCTTAGCGGCCTGTTCATTTGCAAGCTTTTCGAGTTATCCGCGTGGCGCTAGTTACCCGGGGATTTGGAAGCGTTGACTCGGCGTTTAAACTGCAGAAGGCTGAGCTGGCGCGGCGCATTCAACAAAATACTTTCGATTTTATCTTTTCACACGCAAGCACAATTTACAAATTTTGACGTTTCTACGTACACATTTTCGTTCATTGCAAATTTAGTTTGTTGCTTCTATGAAAATCCATTTTGTATTTTTTTCGTACAAAAATGTAAAACTAACCTACTTTAACGTTTCAGTCACAGAACAATAATCTGACAGATAAAAGCTAAGTTTCAAACCGGCTGGCGTGGTTCTGAACTTCAATCCCCGGATATGCCGAGTCACAACTTTATAATGCTATTTGTTGCAAATGAACAGGCACAGGCCGCTGACAGCCGGCAGGCACGCTGATCTAGAAGGCCGTGGGTGGAATGATAGAGTTTTTTTACCGATTTCGGTTAACCAAACCCACTACAATAAATTTGTTGGCGAAAATTGATAATTTAATTAGATTACCAACCACGGCCTTCTGGATTAGCGTGCCTGCCGGCTCTCCCCGGCCTGTTCATTTGTGACAAATAGCATTACAAAGTTGTGACTCGGCATATCGGGGGATTGAAGTTCAGAACCACGCCAGCTGGTTTGAAACTTAGCTTTTATCTGTCAGTTTTGGTTTGTTGATTGGATTATTGTTCTGTGACGGAAACGTTAAATTAGGTTAGTTTTACATTAATTCTGTATACTCTCTAATAAAATTATTTTTTTGCATTTAAAAGACTTCTTAATTGAAACTAGCGTCAGCTGAACTATTCTTAATTTTGCATTTTGTGGTTCTAAAAAGAACCGTTTTGTGTTTCTATTTTTCAAGTCGAGCCTGGAAAATTAGAATTGTTCGACCCAGCTGCATCTATCCAGTTGTATGCCCTTGGAAATGGTGGTCATCCGCTTGATTTCAAAGTTTCAGCACTTTCCGACAATGAGGTTTGGCATGCAATGGCGTTCCATATATTTTATCTGTCCGTGTGTTAGCGAGGTTGGTTATTACTGGTTTTAGCAATTTACTTAAAATTATACTACATATATCTTTGGTATGAATCTTGCAGATAAAGAAATTTGAAGTGGTTAGAGGATCTAGAAGGAGAACGGTTAATATATTACGAGGATTGCATTCCTGGGGTAAATATTCAAATATATTTAAAACCAGCTGAATTAATTGGTTTATTAAACAAGTAAAATTTTTACTAGGGTATTTCAAGCCACCACGATCCTGTAGATTTATAAGAGCCAGTAGCGGATTTGAGCAGGAATTGGTTAAAATTGTATTTAGGCAAGTTTCACACTCTGTTCGTTCTTCTATAGTTCTTGCAATATAACCTGCTAA